>JAODAL010026814.1:0-56072 GCA_025379985.1 Phyllomedusa bahiana | reverse complement strand
TTTTTTTTTATTACCAATTTAACGGATGTGAATTACACCGATATAGGTGTTTTTAGAGACTCAGGCTGGCCTAATAAGCATGAGTAGATGAAATGGCAAGAGGATTTCTGCTATTCATAACATGAATACTTAGGGTTCATTGAGAGAAAGATATTTTTACACTATATATCTATACACCTATATGGTTTTCCTTTACAAACTAGCACAAAATTATTTAAATACAGACATTTTTATAGTCCAAGTTGTAATAAATTATTAAATAATATATAAATTGTAGCCTAATTTGCAGGTAGGAACCAGAGTGATATGTTTTAGAGACAACACAGTAGAATTATAAAAGCAAACGTATTTATTAAGTCAAAAAGAGAGACATTTAAGAGTAGAGACAGGGAAATTTGGCTCAAAAATAGGGACTGTTCCTGCAAAAGACTGTTCCTTTTGTCACAAAGGCTAGGCATAATGGCAGCTGACTGACAGATAGGAGCATCAGCTGAATCAAAAGGCCACACCACAAGGATGTTAAAACTTGACTTTTCACTTTACCTAGGTAATGTTACTAAAAGCATTTTTATGAAAACACCAAGGGGGTGTCAGAAATACTGTACAACAGGGGTTCCCAACCGCCGGTCCGCGGACCATGGCACATGCTCTGCCGGTCCGCTGCACGGGGCTACACATGATGCCGACTGCCGTTGACTTTGGTCCTGGAGGCTCTCTGCAGGGTATCGGGAAAGGTGAATAACTTTCTTTTTTTTATTTTTTTTTCAACTAACCTGGCTATTTACTGTGGGCATTTATCTATTACCATGACTACAGGGGCATATATCCATCTCTGATGACTACAGGGGGCATATATCTATATCTGATGACTACAGGGGGTATATTATATATATATAATATATATATATATATATATAATATATATATATATATATATAATATATATATACACACACATATATATATATATTTATACACAGTAATATATATATATATATACACACATGTTGGGATATATATAATAATATATATAAGTTATATAATATATATATATATATATATATTATATATATAATATATATATATAATATATATTATATTGTGAGATGGTGGACAGGTGAAGTTGCTGAGGGAAGGTATTTTTCACCCTAGAATACTCTCTTACATGGCCTTAGTGGAGTATAATGGACAGAGGCGTGTCACCGAGAGCCTGGGCTCGGTGAAGGAAAGCCGACGGTTCTGTATGTCAGTAACACTATGTACTGACTTGTTCAGTATAAGCGGCTCCAATCCGCGTTTTCCGGGTCGCTTTTCCTGGAGTGGTCAAAGAGCTGGGTGGGTGGCCACTCCCACGCCCCAGGTGAGGCGGATCTCAGGCCTATAAAGCCTGGGTCTGCAGGCTTGTGTGTTGTTCTCTGGTGGAACTCTGGTGCTAAGAGGGAAGCCCTGCTGGAACCTGCAGACTGTAAGTCTAGAGAGGAGACCTCTGTTAGTCAGTGCTCAGGACGAGCAGGTATTTCATTTCTGTTTGGCCTGAAGCTTAAGGCTTTTTGCTTTGCGTTTTGTACTGGACAAATAAACCCAGGCAGCGCCTGGACGTGAACTGTTACATCCTGTGTCCCTTTTCTCTGTCTGCTGAAGCCATTTTGCCTACCTGCGCTGATCTCCCTCACATATGGTGGAGGATGCGGGCAACAGACGCAAAGAGACATACACACGTTTAAAGGACATTTGCTATAAACCCATGTCTTGAGTCAAGGCTGCAACTGCACAGCAATCGGAATCTGCAATTATGGATGAGCTCCTGAAGCAGCTGATTCAGGCAAACTCTAGCCCCACTCATGACGGGCGAACCAGCAGAAGGTCCAGGAAGGCCATGCGAGCGCCAGCTGAAAAAAATTTCCCTGCTAATAGAAGCCAACCGCCTCCCCTTTAGAAGGAGCAACAGCAGATTAAACAGCAGCTGCAGGAGCAAATACAAGCGTGGCGCAAAGTGCCAGAGATCGTCAGGCTAAACTCCACACCACCCGGGCTGCCGTACAGACATCTCTGCAGAAAATGACGCTCACCGACGACGTCGAGACCTACCTTGTTCTCTTCGAAAGGGTGGCAGAGCGAGAGAATCTACCTCTGATGCACTGGGCTGAGGTAGTGGCACTGTTCCTGACTGGTGAATCTCAAAAGGCATATTTCGACCTCAGCGAGCAGGATGCCAAGGATTACGCAAAATTAAACGGTGAGATCCTAGCTCGCTTGGGGGTGAACGTCCATGTGCGGGCCCGTCGTGTGCATAATTGGACTTTTTCCGACCATCTGCCAGCTCGTTCACAGATGTACGACCTGGTCCATCTGGTGAAGTAGTGGCTACAGCCAGAGGAGTCAACACCTGCCCAGATGGTGGAGAAAGTGGTTGTGGACAAGTTTATCCGCTCCCTGCCCCCGGAGATCCCGCGCTGGGCCGGACAAGGCGATCCCAAAGCTGCCGAACACCTTCTTAACCCCGTGGAGCGATGCCAAGCCACGGAGGACTTACTCCAAGCGGGGCCTCCTGGACGCCCCAACCCAGCGAAGAGCAAGTCGTTCGGAGTACCTGGTCAGAAGGGGGTGAAAAGCGTTCCAAGGGGAGGGGGCCCTGAGGGGGAACGGATGGAGGAGAAGAGAGGCCCCAGATGGACAGCCAGTAAAGGGGCAGACTTTCAAGCAGACCGGGGCCATTGTTGTTGGCATTGTCGGGACCTTTGGACATTTTTGCAGCGAAACTGTCCTCTTACGGTTGAGCCCATGGAGTGAGACTCAGCTAGAAGGAGGTCATTGTTTGCAAGCCAGTGTGCTCTGCTGGATTGTTACAGAAACTGATCAGCAACTTGCCACATCAAGGTGAAAAGGCAACCCTGAGAGGCTTTACTGACTCAGGGAGTCTGGTCACTCTGGTGCACGCTAGCTTTATTGACCCCACAGCCCTCACCGAAGGTTATAGGAGTCCTGTGCATCCATGGGACACCAGGACTATCCTACAGCCATAGTAAAACTTGAGAAATCCATGTGGACCTTGCCTCTCATGAGTGGGGTTTGGGGGGGGGCCTTAATGCACACAGTGATCCTGGGGAGTGATTTCCCCCTGTTCTGGGATTTGTGGCAAAACAAGGGTTCAGGTACTCTGATTAGTAGTAATGATGTTAATGTGTACCCTGTGGTGGACCCAGAACCATTTGACCCTGATGCTACCGTTCAGGCTGTAGGGGTGACCCTGGAAAATAATGATAATTTTCCCCTAGCGGTTCTTGCAGGTGAGACTGATGAACAGGAAGAGGTAGCGGCTATGCCTGATTTAGAGGTCTCACGGGATAATTTTGGAACAGCGCAACTTCGAGATCCTACCTTGGCAAGAGCCAGGGAAAATGTTAAAGTGGTGAATGGGGAGCCTCAATACCCAGGGGCTGATACAGTGTTCCCCCACATGGCAGTCAACCAGGAATTGTTATATCAGGTTGACAAAGTCCGTGGGGAGGTGGTGGAACAATTAGTAGTACCCCAGCCCTATCGGAGAATGGTCTTAGACCTCGCTCACAAGCACGTATTAGGAGGTCACCTAGGAAGTGAAAGACCAAAGAGCGTATCCTCCAAGGTTCTTTCTGGTCAGGAGTTTACACTGATGTGAAGCGGTACTGTGACACTTGCCCTGAGTGTCAGCTGACCGCTCCGATGCCCCATTTCCGCAGCCCTCTAGTGCCATTACCCATCATAGAGGTACCCTTTGAGAGGATAGCGATGGATCTAGTGGGCCCACTAATAAAGTCTGCTAGGGGGCCCTCAGTACATACTGTGGTAATGATTATGCCCCCCGCTACCCAGAGGCTGTTCCTTTGCGAAACACCTCATCCAAAGGCATTGCTAGGGAACTATTCCATATGTTCTCCCGTACAAGTATACCAAAAGAGATCCTGACGGATCAAGGAACCCCCTTTATGTCCCGGATCATGAAAGAGTTGTGTTTAAATTGTCGGTATCAACACTTGCGTACTTCTGTGTATCACCCCCAACAGACTGTCTGTTTTAGAGATTCAACAAGACGCTAAAAAATAAGAAGTTGGGCAGTAGGGATGGAAAGGACTGGGACTGCTTGTTGCCATATTTAATGTTCTCGGTAAGGGAGGTTCCACAGTCATCCACAGGGTTCTCTCCGTTTGAGTTGGTCTATGGGAGACGCCCACGGGGCCTCCTGGATATAGCCAAGGAAACTTGGGAGCATGAGGCTACCCCATAACAGGAGTGTTTAAGAACATATCTCCCTCATGCAGGACCGAATTGCTGCGGTCATGCCCATTGTTAAGGAGCATTTACAGCAGGCACAGGAAGCCCAAAGTAGGGTTTTGTAGAATCTGAGGGGGGACATTTAAGAGACGAGCATATAGACACACAGGCAATAATAAATGAATATGATAACCTTATGTTCAATGAACAGCAAACATTAAAAATACTCAAAGAAATGGAGGAGGGTTCAGACACCTATAAAATATATGCAAATGAAATAAAACAACCAACTAGCAATCCTAAATGTTACCCCCTTAAATCTAGAACAAGTGCGATGGAAGCTTTCCAATCCACTATGGAAAGAGATCTCAAAAAGTTAAAAGACTCTAAAAAAAAGAAAAATAGAATATTAACTAATGAAGAATTTAAGCCCTTTAAAGGGAATTAAAGGGAAACACCAATCTCGTAATAAAAAAGGCAGATAAGGGGGGGTGTATAGCTGTAATGGACATGGGATTATATATTAAACAGATTAACAAAATCTTAGGTGATGGGCAAACTTATCGCTCACTGACAAGTGATCCCACTAAGGACATATGTTTAAAATTCTCACGTTTAATGGATGAAGGTATTAGCCTTGGTGTTATTACCGAAAAACAACGGAAATTCTTAGAAACAACTAATCCCAGAATCCCCATTTTATATGGGGTACCAAAAATTCATAAAAACAAATTTCCCCCGGATCTGCGTCCTATTATTTCCGGAAATGGGAGCATCAGTGAGCGATTAAGTACATGGATTGATAGGTTCCTTCAACCAATGGTTCAAACCTTGCCAGGCTATTTAAAGGACAGTTCTTCTGTCTTGAGATCCTTTAGAAATTTCAGGTGGACATCCGAATATACCTGGATAAGCTTGGATATAGAAAATCTGTACTCTAACCTCCCTCACCATCTAGTAAGAGTAGCAGTCCAATACCATCTTCAAAATTATAGCACATATGAGGAAAATCTACAAATTTTTATTTTAGACAGCATAGATTTTCTTTTGCAAAACAATTATTTCTCCTTTGATGACATGTTTTATTTACAGGTCACTGGAGCACCTATGGGGGCCACGTCATCACCCACCATTGCAAATCTTTTTGTTGCTTGGTGGGAGAGCCAGTTTATTTTCAACATCCACAATCCTTTTGGAACCTGGATAGTCTGGTATGGGCGTTACATAGACGACCTGTTAATCATCTGGGGAGGTCATGTAGCGTCCATACCAGATTTCATCTCCTATGTTAATAACAATATATGCAATTTGCATTTTACACATACATGTGATAGAATGCGGGTGCCATTTTTGGATTTGGAGCTTTTTGGTGACGTTGAGAGAAGTAAAATTATTACCAAATTGTATCGTAAGCCCATTAGTGGTAACACGATTTTGAGAGCTAATAGCTATCATTCCATTCATACCATCAAGGCTATACCGCTGGGTGAATTTATAAGGGCAAAAAGAGCATGTTCTGAACAGGACGATTTTGAAAAAGAAGTAGTTACAATAACAGAAAGATTGAAAAAAAGAGGGTACACAGAAAAAATGATCAAAGAAGCAGAGATTAAAGTTAAAGGGAAAAATCGTGAAGAATTATTAGTACCAAAAAACAAATCCAAAAAGGTCAACAATGAAAATACAACATTCTCTACACCATATAGTTCAGAATTTTGGCAAATAAAAAAGATTTTTTCCAAAAATATAAACATTTTGAGACAGGATGAGATAATGGCAAAAATCATTTATCAAGGAATAAGCTGTGTCCCTAAGAGAAACGTAACAATAGGTAATCTAATTTCTAAAAGTAATTTTAGTAGTAAAATTAACACAGTAACTTGGCTCATTAACAGGATTTTACCCATGTGGTGGCAAAAGATGTAGTGTATGTCAATACACGCACAAAGTGGTTACTTTTAGATCTGACACAAATACTGAGAAAAGTTATAACATAAAACAGTTTATAAACTGTGATAGCCACCATGTGGTATACATAATACATTGCACCGATTGCTGTATGTCATATGTGGGTAGTAGCATAAGAAAAGTCAAAACTCGCATACATGAACACATATCAGGCATTAAAAAACAACAACCGCACCAATCAGGTGCGGTAAAACATTTTCTAGAACAACATGCAGGAGATCTTACCTCGTTCGTTTTCTATGCGATCGAAAAAGTTAAGAAACCGGAACGAGGTGGGGATTGGGAGCACACAGTGCGGCTCCGTGAAGCTCATTGGATTCTGGAGTTGAATGTAAGGGCCCCGAATGGCCTCAACTTCCGAAATGATCTATCATATATTTACTAAATAGGCACATGTTTGTTAGGGAACTGTACATTACTTGTTTTTAACGTGATCTAAAAACGTACAATGAAGGACTAGAATGTAAAGGTTAACAGGATATGATGTAATTGGGAACGAAATTTGAATACCACACCCACAAACTATACAAAAAGAGTCAAACCTTCATTGTACGTTATGCTGTGAACAAGGGCGAAAATTGTTTAAGCCCGAAACGCGTTAGCTTTTCACGCTAGTGACATGTTTTTACCCTCTGTACCTTTCACATAATAAAGTATGTCTTTTGTACCTGAGCTGGACCGAATAGCAGAAATCAAGTTTTTTTGTTTTCCGCACCAATGTGTCTATAACAGGTCCGCCAAGGTGAGGAGCTTCAACCCTGGGGATCGGGTGTTAGTGCTGGTGCCCACCCTAGAGAGCAAGTTCCTGGCACAATGGCAAGGGCCCTATGAAATAATTGAAAAGGTGGGAGATGTGAACTACAAAGTGTACCAGCCCGGTAAGCGTAAGCCAGAGCAGTTGTACCACGTCAATCTCATTAAGCCATGGAAGGACAGGGAGACCCTGACGGCGGTAAGCGCCCCCTATAGAGACGTCCCAGAAGTGGGTGTATCAGAGTCCCTGTCCAAGTCGCAGAAACAGGAGGCCAGGGAATTTATACAACGTAATGCAGACGTGTTTTCAGAGGTACCAGGGCGAACCAATGTCATAAAACATGACATTGTGACAGAACCAGGGGTAAAGGTTCATTTGAAACCATACCGGGTACCAGAAGCTCGCAGGCGAGCCATATCTGAAGAGGTCCAAAAAATGTTAGATCTCGGAGTGATTGAGGAATCAAGAAGTGAGTGGTCAAGTCCTATTGTGTTAATACCGAAACCAGATGGCACCTTACGCTTCTGTAACGATTTTCGGAAGCTTAATGAGGTGTCAAAATTTGATGCCTACCCAATGCCAAGGGTAGATGAGTTGATTGAGAGGCTAGGTCATGCCAGGTACTTCTCTACCCTAGATTTAACTAAAGGCTACTGGCAGGTTCCCCTTACGGATAGGGCCAAAGAGAAGACAGCTTTTGCTACCCCAGATGGTTTGTACCAATATGTCTGCTTACCTTTTGGTTTGCATGGGGCTCCGGCAACCTTTCAAAGACTAATGGATGTCATCCTAAAGCCCCATCGTCGGTATGCATCAGCGTATCTAGATGACATCATTGTATTTAGCGAGGACTGGAATAGCCATCTACCCAAGGTACAGGCCGTGCTTAATTCCCTGAGAGAAGCGGGACTAACAGCAAACCCAAGGAAATGTGCCTTGGGTTTAGAGGAAGCCCGGTACCTGGGTTATGTGATCGGTAGGGGTATTATAAAACCTCAGATCAATAAAGTGGAGGCTATACAGAACTGGCCCCAACCCACAACAAAAAGACAGGTGAGAGCCTTTCTAGGCATAGTGGGATACTATCGGAGGTTCATTCAAAACTTTGCGAGTATCGCAGCACCCCTGACGGACCTGACACGGAATAGTAAGTCTGTCATGGTCAGTTGGAACCCAGATGCGGAGAGGGCGTTCCAGGTATTAAAACTGGCGCTCTGTGACAGGCCAGTACTCATTACCCCGAACTTTAAAAAAGAGTTTATTGTGCAGACGGATGCGTCTGACGTAGGACTGGGTGCAGTGCTTTCCCAGGAAATAGATGGAGAGGAGCATCCTGTCACCTACCTAAGTAGGAAACTCACCCCTGCTGAAAAGAACTATAGCATTGTGGAGCGGGAGTGCTTGGCCATTAAATGGGCCCTTGAGTCCCTCAAATATTACTTACTGGGCCGTCACTTCCGGTTAATCACGGACCACTCTCCATTAACCTGGATGTGTCAAGCAAAAGAGAGGAACGCTAGGGTCACAAGGTGGTTCCTAACATTACAAAACTTCAAGTTCACCGTAGAACATAGAGCAGGAAAGTTACAAGGTAATGCTGATGCTCTCTCTCGAACGCACTGCATGGTGGCTAAAAGTGTCCGACCCCACAGGTTCGAACAGAGGGGGAGGGTATGTGAGATGGTGACAGGTGAAGTTGCTGAGGGAAGGTATTTTTCCCCTAGAATACTCTCTTACATGGCCTTAGGGAGTATATGGACAGAGGCGTGTCACCGAGAGGCCTGGGCTCGGTGAAGGAAAGCCGACGGTTCTGTATGTCAGTAACACTATGTTACTGACTTGTTCAGTATAAGCGGCTCCAATCTGCGTTTTCCGGGTCAGCTTTTCCTGGAGTGGTCAAAGAGCCGGGTGGGTGGCCACTCCCACACCCCAGGTGAGGCGGATCTCAGGCCTATAAAGCCTGGGTCTGCAGGCTTGTGTGTTGTTCTCTGGTGGAACTCTGGTGCTAAGAGGGAAGCCCTGCTGGAACCTGCAGACTGTAAGTCTAGAGAGGAGACCTCTGTTAGTCAGTGCTCAGACGAGCAGGTATTTCATTTCTGTTTGGCCTGAAGCTTAAGGCCTTTTTGCTTTGTGTTTTGTACTGGACAAATAAACCCAGGCAGCGCCTGGACGTGAACTGTTACATCCTGTGTCCCTGTCTATGTCTGCTGAAGCCCATATTGCCTACCTGCGGCTGATCTCCCTCACAATATATATATATATATATATATATATATATATTTTATATATATATATATATATATATATTATATATATATATATATATAAAATGACTACGGGGGGGCATATATTTATCTATAATGACTACAGTGGGCATATGTTTACCGTATATACTCGAGTATAAGCCGAGGCACCTACTTTTGGCACAAAAACCGGGAAAGCTTATTGACTCGAGTATAAGCCTAGGGTGGAAAACGCAGTGGCTACTGGTGAATTTTAAAAATAAAAACAGATACCAATAAAATAACATAGGCAGTTTAATGTCCCCCATAGGCAGATATAGGCAGTTTAATGTCCCCCATAAGCAGTTTAATGTCCCCCATAGGCAGGTATAGGCAGTTTAATGTCCCCCATAGGCAGATATAGGCTGGTATAGGCAGATTAATGTCCCTCATAGGCAGGTTATAGGCATGTATAGGCAGTTTAATGTCCCCCATAGGCTGGTATAGGCAGCTATATGTCCCCCAAGGCAGGCTATAGGCAGGTAATTGCCCCCATAGGCAGGTTATAGGCAGGTATCGGTCCTCATAGGCAGGGTATAGGCAGGTATAGGTCCCCCTAGGCAGGCTATAGGCAGGTATAAGACCCCCTAGCAGTTATAGGCAGGCTATAGGCAGCTATGGGCAGGCTGTAGACAGGTATGGGCTGGTATAGGCAGGCTATAGATCCCCCTAGCAGGTATAGGTAGGGTATAGGCCCCCCTAGCAGGTATAGGCAGGGTATAAGCAGGTATAGGTCCTCCTAGGCAGGGTATAGGCAGGTATAAGACCCCCTAGCAGGTATAGGCAGGCTATAGGCAGCTATGGGCAGGCTGTAGACAGGAATGGGCAGGTATAGTCATGCTATAGGTCCCCCTAGCAGGTATAGGAAGGCTAAAGGCAGGTATGGGCAGGCTATAGGCAGGTATGGGCCTGTATAGGCAGGCTATCGGTCCCCCTAGCAGGTATAGGAAGGCTATAGGCAGGTATAGGTATGGTTTTAAAGCAAAAAAAACACTTACCTGGCTCCCCGCTGCTCCGTCTCCCTCGCCGCTTCACCTCCTCGCTGTCCGGCCTCCCGCGTGCTCTCCTGCATCTTCTCGGCACAGAGTGCATGATGTCATCAGGCCGCGCACACAGCGTGATGACACACGCTGCCTGTGCCAGAAACTCCAGACGGCCGCGAGTCTTCGGCCGCCCGGAGTCCACTGCGGAGCAGGGAGCGCTCGCTCTCTGCACCGCAGTGGTATCTCTTCTCCTGCATGCGCTCCGGAGGAGTCGCATGCAGGGGAAGAGATCGCTGACAGCGCACGGGCCACCGCAGTGCCCGGACGCTGGCAGCTACTCGGCAATGAGTTATATGTGCTCCCTGAGGAACCACATATTACTGAAGCGTCCCTGTCGGCACTCGGACCATCGCAGCGCCTGAGTGCTGACAGTGACTCGAGTATAAGCCGAGGTCGCATTTTTCGGCACATTTTTTGTGCTGAAAAACTCGGTTTAAACTCGAGTATATACGGTATCTCTAATGATTACAGAGGGCATATATGTATATCTAATGACTACAGGGGGCATATATCTCTATAATGACAGAGCTGATTACTAGAGATGGGTGAATCGATTCTATCAAAGTGGAATTAGTTTAGAATTTAAGGGAAAATTCGATTCTGCACAAAGGCGGTCCATGGTGTTTTGCAGGAACGAATCTCTTTTTTTCTAAAATGGCCGCGATCACATGGTGTGACATAGGGCAGAGAACTATGGGAGAAGGAAAGAAACATCCTCAATGTCATGTGCAGACATGAAGCCAATCAGCAGCCAGCAGGCTTCTGTGACGTCACATAAATACGGACGCCATCTTAAATTCTGACACTTGTCAGTGTGTCTCCTGTCCACAAATATCTATCTGCTGCAGCACTTTATTGCACTCTGTGCAAAACAAATCAGTTTTCTGAGCTACTGGGGTGAAAGACCTTCACGAGTGTGTGTCATATACACACCTGTTCCTTATCCAGCGTTTTTTATTTTGTTTGTTTTAGTTTGTGGGGTATTCTCCCTAAAATCCAGGGTGTGTGTATTTCTACCCCATACACGCCTGAATTCCATCTAGTTCATTCTGTAGGCTATTCTATTTTATACCAAGTGTCAATTTCTCCTCTTGTTTTTGGGGGAATTTGAGTCAAATACAGGGTGTGTATTTCTGCCCCATACATGACTGAATTCCATCTGGTTCACACTGTAGGCTATTTTATTTTATACCAAGGGTCAATTTCTTCTTTTGTTTGTGGAGGAATTTGAGTCAAATCCAGGGTGTATCTCTGCCCCATACACTTCTGAATTCCATCTGGTTCACTCTGTAGGCTATTTTATTTTATACCAAGGGTCAATTTATCCTCTTGTTTGTGGGGGAATTTGACTCAAATACAGGGTGTGTATTTCTGCCCCATACATGACTGAATTCCATCTGGTTAACTCTGTAGTCTATTTTATTTTATACCAAGGGTCAATTTATCCTCTTGTTTGTGGGGTAATTTCAGTCAAATACAGGGTGTGTATTTCTGCCGCATACACACCTGAAATTCATCAACTTCAGATCAGTGAGGGTATTTTAATCTGTAGCCAAGAGTTAATTTATCCACTTTTTGTGTGTCAAATCCAGTGTTTGTGTATTTCTGCCCTACATACATCTCATATCCAGCCAGTTCAGTTTCTTGGGATATTGCTATCTGTGGCAAACAGTTAATTTTTTCACTTATTGTGGTGATTCTGTTAAACGCTAATACATGTAGATCCTCCCCAAAAAGAGTGGAGAGGGTGTCATCAGTAATTTTGCATTGACGTCACTAATCATTTTGCCCTTCCTTTGGCTTCCTTCCGCTTTCAATTGGTCAATAATCCATCATTGCTAAAGCCAAAAAGAGTTGATGCCAAAAATAATAAGTAAATGGAATATTTGCATTTCTTCTGTGTTTTGTATCCAATCCTGTTTTTGGCTACCTTATCATCAGACAAACCTGATGCAAACAAAGGATGTCATACTAGTCTTACGGCTTCTACGAAAATACAATCGGTTGTGTTTTTCCTTTTCATTCCTCTGACATATTAAAAGAAGGGGAAAACCAAACATAGTGGCAATGTCATAGAGTGGTAGATGGTGGAAACAGCATTAGCAGCATGAGTAGGCCACAGAGTGGCAAATGAAAGATTGTGGAGGTGGCAGCAGCATGATTAGGCCACAGAATGACAATTCACAGTATGGAGGTGGCGGCAGCAGCATCAGGCCGGAGAGCGGCACAATGTCATAATTTTGAGGTGGTGGCAGCTAGGTGACATAACGGAGAGGTGGCTGCAACAGCAACATCAAGCCAGAGATTTACATGGTGACATAGCCTGGAGGTGACAGCAGCAGCAGCTGTATGAGGAGCCCTGAGTGGTGAGGTGGCAGCAGCATCAGAAGGCTACATAATGGCCCAGTGAAGAGTGGGGAGGTGGGTGTCAATACCAGTCCCTGGTAAAGATGGTGGGTGGTTGAAGGAGCAGCTGGCAGCAGATGGCAGGTGGCAGCCTGAGGCAGGTAGCCAGGGTCTGCTCCAGGTGCTGCTGCTGGTGGATACCTAAATCACTTGGGGGGTGAAGAAAGCTGCTCATCAAAAAATCTAGACTAAGGTTGCTGCTAATGAAGCTGTTACTGCTCCTAGCCCCCCACCCCCACACAGCAGCCATTGCAGTGGTACGTGAGCGCTGAGGGCCCCCCCGTTGGACTTGCGGGAGGATGGATGATGGTGCTAATAGATCTCTATATCACTACCAATGGCTGCACTCACTCACTGACTCCACAAGTCCACCTTGGGATAACCTTTGACTCCAATCTGGCCTTTCAAACCACACATCCAACTCCTTACCCTTGCCTCCACCTAAACACTATCTCCCGAATCCACATATTCTTTCACTTTGAAAGCGCAGAAATGCTCGTCATCTCATGCCTAGACTATTGCAACACCCTTCTCTGTGGCCTCCCATCTAGCACCCTCACTCCCCTTCAATCCATCCTTAACTCTGCTGCCCATCTGATTCACCTCTCTCCTCCTTACTCCTCTGTCTCTCCCATTTGCCAATCCCTTCACTGGCTGCCCATTGCCCCCACCGGACTTATGTGGCTGTGGGATGTAGTCGCCACATCTCCAGTCCCCTGAACAGACAGATTTTGCAGCACATGTTCCAGGACATGAAGCAGTGGAATGATGTTGTTCATCCCGTAGTCCTGGCGACTGCAAAATTACATGGCCTCCTGGAAGAACCTGAGCAAATGGCATGAGCTGCCACTGGCTGACATAAAAATTGCACAATGGAGTATTCCTGTCTGCTTGGATCATCAAGAAATCATTAATGGTCTTTCTCTGTTCATAGATTTCTCTCTGTTTTTCTCTGTTCATAGATTTCTCTGTTTTTCTCTGTTCATAGAATCCTCTCTGTTTTTCTCTGTTCATAGATTTCTCTGTTTTTCTCTGTTCATAGATTTCTCTGTTTTTCTCTGTTCATAGACTTCTCCCTGTTTATAGATTTCTCTCTGTTCATAGATTTCTCTCTGTTGGATTTTGGCCCTCAGCTCAGTTCTTTCCAGCTGGTGCTGACATTACCTTGTGAGGCTACGTTCCCACTTCAGTTATTTGGTTAGTTTTGCCCCTGTAACTGCCCAGAGAAGTGTGAAACAATTCTAAGAGCAGCACCTGTCATCTGCGTGTCATACTAAAATATAGCATTGTATCAAGACCAAACCACGCTCCCTATGCATATTTTAGCATGGCACAATGTTCTACAACACCATACAGGCTCTCCGCAGCCAGGAAATAGCTGTTTTGTAACGTGATTCGCCGCGAATCAATTCGGGTCGAAGTGATTTTTTGCGGAAAATTCGACACATCTGGCGAACCGAATTTGAGAACTTCGTCCATCTCTACTGATTACATATGTATATTATATACATGTATAATGCTGACCCACATAGCTGATCAATATTACTGTAGACTGATTGTCAGCTATGTGGGTCAGCATTATTAATTTAATACTGACCCACATAGCTGACATATCAGTCTGCAGTTATAAAATACTGGCTACCCCATACTATACCCCTAAATGACACAGGTGTGAGGTTTTTTTGTGTGATTCCAACCCTCTCCATAAACCCGCTTCTAATAACCCCACCCCGATAACCCCACTGGGCCATGGAAAAATTGTCTTGCATAAAACCGGTTCCTGGTAAAAAAAAAAAAGGCTGTATAAAGGCTGTATAAGACCATTCTCTGCTCCAGTGTAAAGTTCAGGTTGTGTGTTCTGTATGAAGTCATAGAAAAATAGCATTATCCGATGTAACAGCTTTGTAGAGCAATATGTTTATATTCTAAAAAAGGAACCATTCAAATCAATTCTTTTCATGGTCATGTATCCAGTAACATTGTTTTATTGAGCAAATGCTAACTGCATAAGCTTGGAGAACCATTTATTATAACTTGTAAACAACTGTTACAAACTTGTTAGCTCTCATCAGTGCAAGATATATAAACAATGGTTCTGTGAAGTGAAGGAACTAGGCATAATAATTTAAATAGTCTAGACTTTTCAATCAGAGCTGCCTCTTGCAAGTGGCTGAGCACAGTTAAAGATAACTTATCATGAAAATGAATATTAACAAGCAGCCAACATATGAATACGTGGACTGCTGATTATAATGGGGATTGATTCAGTAAAATTGTCTCCTCTTGAACAGAAACAAATGGTTTGAGGAAAAAAAATGTGGATTTTTCCTCATCCAGAACTGAAATCATTTTAGTAATGAGTACAGCGTTAATTTGATTTCGGTTAATTAGACTGAGCCCTGTACTGTGGGTTTATGATGAACCCTCAAGGATAAAACTGGTTACTCAAGGGAATCAATTTAATCTGTGTTTTTAATTGTACTTTTTAGTTTCATTTCCAGCAGTGCCTGATTTCTTCCCATGGGATCACTGCTGGTTATTCATCCACGTGATTGAATAAACAACCCTGCCTTTGTGAGTCTCCATCTTAATATTAAAAGGTTACATAGTTATTCCACAGAACAGTTAATCCCCTGCAAGCTTTGTTGAAAGGTTATCCCTTTAATATTGATTTTGATGCAGACATAGCAGATGAGTAAACCGACAGCCAATTTTACTTTAATTATCTTTCTGCACTAAGCCAAACATTTGTACAGTAAATTAATATTCCTTTCTCGCTATTCTGTTACCACATACTCATTCTTACATTTTTTTAACTATAATTATTTCCCATTTAAATCACTTTGGTATTTAATGTACTGTACAACTGTGTTAGTGTTCTTTTTGTTTTGTGTTTCTAAGAAAAAATAAAGGTGTTTTCTTACTACAAAGATTAGCTTTCGACATGTAGGGTACGATAATTCAAGACTTTTTCCAAATAGATTCCTCTTTTGATATTACCTCAATCAGGAGATAAGATTTTGTCTGCTCTGTGTATGCACAGGTTTCTCTGGTTACCATTCTGGTATTCCTTTCTGGTTGGACAGAGAGCACGGAGTGATGTTACCACAGGTCAGACAGCAGCTTGAGAAAAGAGTGTGTTATCTCTAACAAACAAAAGAGATTATTTACTATTCATTGTTTACTCTGCGCTCACTGCACTATAGGTTAAGTCTCCTGCACTCATGTTAGTGCAATTAGAAGAACTGGGAATACAGAGCTGATATGCTTATCAATGCTATCACTGCTATAGAACCACTCACAGCCTAACCGGGAAGAGCGATGAACTGTGCATATAAAGCTGCCTGTGGCTCTGTGAAACAGCCTGGTGAGACAACCACTTTAAGTGTAAGTGTGACTAGGATCACATCTATGTCAAAAGTTCAGTTCAGAGCTTTTCACAGAAGTGTAGATAAATTTTATGACAGACAACAATGGTGACCAACAGACCCCCATTGACTCCATGCTTATTTTAAAGTTAATACCAAAAATAAGCTAAATTGTTCACTTTATTTGGAACTTTAGCTAGTACTGCTCCTTTTAATTGAGCATATCACAAAAAATAAGATGAAATTCGCAGGTCACCTGCATTTTTATCAAAGAGACTGGTAACAGAGCTACCAACAAAGTCTAAATTAATATTTTCCTCTCCTCAGAATAAATACATATGTCTCCCAAAAAATAATGGTGCATAAAAAGTATCATTATTTAGATTTTAATCCATATTTATTCAATTTTTGGGGGGTATATTTAAGCCGAAGATTGCCCCCATGTTAATGACATTGTTATTGTTATATTTGGTGTAGTGTGTACATTACCAAAGGGCCTAATTGCCATTTTTAAAGTGTTTTTAACTAGTGAGTTATACAAAATATGTCATGTTCAACTCATGTGGCATAGACTAAGGATAAAATGTGCAGCAGTCTGTAAGATTTTGCTATGTTCACCTTAAAACTTCAAGGTTAAACACTAGTGGGGAATAACCTTATACAAAAAATCCCCAATTCACACAATTGCTGATAGCTTAGACATGATATTTAAACTATGATATTTATGAACTGAGGTATCAGAATCATGAAACAGAAGCTTGGCCAAACAAATCTATGGTCAAGGTTGGCAGAGTTCATACAACATGATAAAGTAGATACAAGTAAGAACAATCAATGATCCAAAGATACGATCTAAACCAAAACAGCAAATAATAAACACATTCTTAAATTATAAGAGATGATACTAATGTTGTTTAAATAGACCACTACACATACATAAAGCAGATGTCAAAAAACATCATTAACAGAGTTTAGAATACTGTTGGGGCATTGCAAAGACAAAATGGAATAACAAGGTAGTCAAAACGTCTGTTATGGGTGTTAAAGGTGGTCTTCCTCTTGTTACCTTTACAAATGCAAATAAAACCATAAGCTACTCTCAGGTTATTATTATTATTATTGTTATTATTTATTTTAGAGTGTTATTAATTATATGGCACTGCATAATCAAAGGGGTTCAAATACAGTATTAGCACTAAGTAACCAACAAACTGATACTGAAGGAGAGAGGACTCCAACTGGAAGGACTTACAATCTATAATAGAGGAAGAAGGAAACGGTGTTTGCATTATGGTGTACTGACAATAGATTTATTGCAAGCTGTAGGTCTGAAGAGATGGCTTTTCAGGGTACTTTTATGTTTTAAAGGTAGTGCAGTCTGATGTATTGTGGTAGAGTATGGGAGATTCACAGAAAAAATTTTGGAGACCATTTTGTGATTTGAGAGGGGGACAAGAAGAGTCTTATATGTTATGGTTAGTAACTTGAACTAAATTTACTGGGCAATGGGTAGCCAGTGTTGGGCTTGGCAGATGGGAGAGAAAGAAGAGTAATGAGAAGAGATGTAGTTCAGTCAGGCGGTGGAGTTGAGGATGGATTAAAGGGGAGCAAGATTGTTAGATGGGAGGTCCCAGAAAGATAAGCTGTATTAATCTAGATGGAAAATTATGAGGTCATGAACAAACAGAGTCAAAGTCAATAAAGGAGCAGATTTAGGAATATTTTTCAGGGGAAGATGGCAGGAGGTGATAATGGCTTCGATGTGTGGTTTTAAGGACAGGGCAGAGTCAAAAGACATTCCAAGGCAATGAACACGTTGAATTGGAAAAAGTATGGAGCTACTGAAGTTATTAGAATTAATCCCTTATCGCATCTGGATGAATGAGTACGTCCTGATGGCGGTATGGGTCTTTGTAGTGAATCGCGTCACAATCCCGCTACACAGCCAGAAGGTGCCAGCCGCTAATTGCACCAGTAAAAGAACGGGATGGAGCCGTTCCTCATTCAGGGCCCTGATTGGTTAACATGGCAGCTGGAAGCCTGGTAAAGGCTTTCATCTCCACCATGTTTTCTGTTTTAGTAGTAAAACCAACATATTTGTACACCCTATTGCATTGTCATACAATGCAATAGGCTGTATAAATGATTGAGTCCCCTAGTGGTGAAGCACCCTAGAGGGACTCAAAATTATAGTAAAAAAAAAAAGTTTTAATAAAATATAAAAGTTTGAAAAATAAAAATATTAAAAGTTCAAATCACCCCACTTTTGCCATTTTACAAATAAAAAAATAAAAAAGTTACACATAATTGGTATTGACAAAAATCCAAATACATAATAGCACCCTAAAAATTGGAATAACAGTGATCAAAAAAGTCGCATCCCAAAACTGATACCAATAAAAAGTACACTTCATCCCACAAAAAATGCACCCTCACACAAGTCCGTAGGTAGAAGTACTAAAAAGTTATTGTTCGCTATTTGTAGGTGAGCCTGTTAGAGGGACAAAAGTAATGAAGGGGTTTTCACAGCAGGGCAGAAGGCTACAGAGCTCTAAAGGGTTAAATTATTTTACTAAGAAAGAAAAACAAGCTCCTGTGCTGTTAAAAAGATAGCAGGGAATGATGTTACCATTCCAGCCAGAGCTGCTCGAGCAGAGAGATGTAGAGTAAGAATTGTTCTAACTTTATTTAACATTGCCTACATGTTTAAAACTAATCAATTAGAATACCCCTTTAAATAGGTTTAATTAGGCTACTAGGTCAAAAGCAGTCTAGAATTAAGCCTTCACTGTACCCCTGTATGCCTCCAATTTTAGAGTAACATCAGATTATGGTTCTCTAACACAACAGTGTAAAAGATAGCCCCTTACTATTCTCAGCCCCTCTCTCACTGATGCTAAAAACCTATATGCAGATACATAGGAAGAATGTAGAGTTGCCTGTTAAAATTGGCAAAATACATGGATCACGCAGGTAAGAAATAGACAATATACTTTGATTTTAACTGGGAAAACAAAGTATGTCCATCTATTGATTTTTTTTACATTACCTACTTTTACTGTATACTTCACATAACTGTATGAAATTTATATTTTGCACACATATTAATGATGTAACAAAGTTGAATTGGCAGTGATATCTTACTGCGCTTTGTCATTTAACACAAAAAAAGCCATTAAAAAGCTGGGTAAGATAAAATATTTGCATGACCATCGCCTAATGGGCAAAAGTACAGTAAGATGGTGTCCTTTTGCCAGGTTTATTATTAACATTCATTTGGATAGAACACATTTGCCCTCATTCACTATTACTGTCTAGAAGTAAGACAGCGTAAACTTAGACAGGCATTCTAAAAATACATCAGATTTATCACAGTGGCTTATTCTAATTAATTCATCGGTGCGGTTTTAGACTTGTCTAACTTTTATACCAGTTTTTGTTTTTATTGCTTACTTTCTATGCTAGAATTTTGGCACAGTGTGTTACATAGTGGCCACATTTACTTTCCTGTGAAGCCATGTCCACTTGTTCGGCAATGTGCATATAGGTGGGCATGTATGAACAGGGCTGGGCCAGAAGTCTGGCATCTTTTCAGCCCGATATCAGGCGTAGCCCCGTGCGCTATAGATTTAAAACTTCCACACGCCAATATCAGGTGCATTACAGAGCGCCCACAACACTTTGTATTGCACCTGTTTTCGGGAGGCGGGGAGCACTAGAACCGTATGAAGCTATAGATTTATAGCTTCAGAATGGCAATTCCAGGTGCATTAATGCTGGAACAGGTAGACCACTTTTTAAAGTGGTTTACCTGAGCCAGAAGTGTCATTTCTGCGCTAGAATGTGTCTGATTTATGACCCACAGTAGACCGGGTTCATAAATCAGGCGCATTTTACACTTTTATATGCGCTTAAAAATTGGCGTCTAAGCACCATAAATCCTACATGTTGCCCATAGTGTCTTAAATGGGGTTTGCCAAGAAGGGATTTCCTTACCTAACAGGTCTAACTTTCCTCTAAAGTCTTGAAAAAAGGGGCATTGTGTTCCTGTAATAAAAAAAAAAACACGTGTCATCGCTCCACTTCCAATGCACGCTCCCAAGGCTGATATTCAGTCTCTATAGTTGAGCAAACATGTTGTTTGGCTAAACCACAGAGGATAACTGGATTGTGCACAAGCTATACAGGTTTTGTGTTCTCCCACTTCTCTGCTCAGGAGAAAAGATAAGATCCAAGCAGGCCTGAACTGTTGCAGGGGGGAGGGAGGAGGGCTGAGCAGGGAGCTGACTGCATGTTTACTCAGATAATTACATTACAACCAGCAGATTCTCTATACAGCAGACACAGGCTATGACACAGAAACAGCTAGTGCACATGCTCAGTAGCAGTACTCTGCTCTCCCCCTCCCTTCAAAGTTCGTTCATGGGCCCTGCCATCAGATATGAAGTCAAACAATGCAAGCGCAGCCAGACCAGTTCCTAGTCCTAGTTAATGTAAACAGTCAGAAAACTAAGGGGGACTAAGCAATGCTGTAGCTCTCAAAGGCTTCACTTTTTTGTAATCACATATATTTAGAAAAGTGATTAAATACCCATTTTGGAGGATCCTACGTCAACATTAGATTGTGGCAAAACCCCTTTAAGCCTAAAATAAATGTGTCTGGGACATGCTGTGACATTATGCGTCAAAGGTACACCACGTTTTGGTTTATTTTAAGACATATTTCTGCTGAGTCCATAATAGTAATAAAGGCCATTGCAGCTCCAACTGTTTTCTGAGCTTTTCAATTCAATTGTACACAAAAAAATTGGCCCACATGTACTATTGCTCTGTAAAAGTTAGATAGCGTAAAATTAGACAACCAGTCTAAAAATGCACCAAGTCTTAAAAGTGGCTCATGCTAATGATTTATTGGTGCAGCTTTTGAATTGTCTTACTTTTAGACCAGTTTTTTATTTTTGCTTATTTTCTATGCTAGAATTCTGTTGCAAATTTGGTGCAGATTTGGCTCAGCATGTTGCACAGACCCCCTTTCCAGTAAATGACACCCATGACCACGTCTACTTTTCACAGCGCCCATCTGTCGAGCAGGGTGCAGAAACTGTCTTAAGCCCATAATATATGTGTCGGATACATGCAGTGCCATGCTAAGTCGAAATTGCACCACTTTTTGGCTCATTTTTAGACACTTAGGGCGACATGTATGAACGGGCTTTTCGCCTGTTTTTGGGAGTAAACTGCGCCTCCCTGCCCGAATTCCCCTGTCGGACGCAGGGATGCGGTGTTAGGCGCAGCGTTCGCCACTTTCAGCTACGCCCCGCATGAAGGGGCGGGCAATGGGCGCGGTTTTGGGTGGGGGCGGTGTGGGGCGTTCGGGGTTGGGACGCGGCGCGCTCGAAGACTCCGAGGCATGTACAATCGCGAGTCGGCAAAGTGCGGCGCAGTGCAGCGCTCGGCAGCTCCGACAGGCAGACCTGGTTTATTTTGGTCTAAATGCTCCGGTGGCGGCAGCCGTGAAGCAAGAACGGAACATGCGAGGAAGCATACAGAAAAATCGAAACAGAAACCCTCGGCGCTCAGTTCGTGCAGCATGGAGTATGATTCCAAAAAAAATCGCCTTTAAAAGGTGGAAAACATTATCAGAAAAGAGCTCAACCTCAAAAATAAAAAAAAATTTTAAAAAAAATCACTTTTTTCCAAAAATCTTAAACGGCGCAATATCAGGAATTCGGTTTAAATTGGAAATTGCCAGGAAATACAGAAATTTTCAAATTCTAAAAGCTATTCTCATTGGTCGGCAGAAAACCGGCCAATCAGAATGGGAGCGACAGTGAACCTTTTAAACCTATGGAGAGCTATTGACCAATAGATCAAAGCGGGACAGTTAAAAAATACAGTAAAAAATGCAGAAAAGAGCTGATTGCCTGAGCTAGCGGGGGCTTGGCTATCTGGGGCCAATCAGAATAGGAGCGACAGGGCCCCAATTATAACCTATGGAGAAGTTTCACCAATCAAAATAAAAGGCGGGACATTTTCAAAATACAGTAAAAAGACAGAAAAGAGCTGATTGGCTAAAGCTAGCGGTGGCTTAGCTATCCAGCTAGCGGTTGGCTTACTACCCAGCCAATCAGAGGCGAGCTACTTCTCATTGTAGTCTATGGAGAGATGGGCGCAATGCAATTCGGTTTCAGCGCCGTGCGGCATGGAGTCAAATTTAAAAAAAACATTTTTTTTTAAGTGTTAAAACATTATCAGATAAAGCGCTGAAACCTTCTCTAAAAATAAATCAGTTAAATCCCTAACAACGCGTTTGTCGCCGAGACCGGCGCTACATAGGGAATTGCAAAAGAGAGAATTGCCGGGAAATACAGTAATTCAAATTCTGTAAGCTATTCTCATTGGTTGGCATAAACCAGCCAATCAGAATAGGAGCGAAAAAGACCCATTATAAGCTATGGAGGAGAATTGACCAATCAGAATAGGAGCCACAAAGACCCATTATAAGCTATTGAGGAGAATTGACCAATCAGAATAGAAGCGACAAAGACCCATTATATCCTATGGAGGAGTATTGACCAATCAGAATAGGAGCGACAAAGACTCATTATATCCTATGGAGAAGTTTGGACCAATGAAAATCAAAGGCGGGACAGTTTAAAATACAGTAAAAATACAGAAAAGAGCTGATTGGCTGAGCTAGCGTGGCTTGCCTATCCCAGCCAATCAGAGAGCGAGCTACTTCTCCCATTGTAGTCTATGGAGAGATCGGCGCAATGCAATCTCGCCGCTCAGCGGCGTGCGGCATGAAGTATAAATAAAAAAATCATTTTTATTAAGTGTAAAATTTTTATCAGAAAAAGCGCTGAAACCTTCTTTAAAAATTAAAGCATTTAAAATCCCTAACACGCGTTTGTCGTCGAGACCGGCGCTAATAAGGAATTGCAATAGAGAGAATTGCGGGAAATACAGTAATTAAAATTGTTTAAGCTCTTCTCATTGGTCGGCATAAACCACCCAAATCAGAATAGGAGCGGACAGTGGTTCCATTATATCCTATGGAGGAGAATTGACCATAGAATGGGGAGCGACAGGGACCCATTATAACCTATGGAGAAAAATTGACCAATCATATTCAAAGGCAGGACAGTTCAAAATACAGTAAAAAGGCAGAAACGAGCATGTTTATTTCTTTATTTTCGTTATCCAAGGATCAATAGTATGCAACGAAAATAAAGAAATAAACATGATTTTATTGATGTAATATTTTTTTTTTTTTACCCCCATATTATTATTATTTTATATACACGCGGACAACTTCTGTAGTCTTATTTGATTTCGGCCATGTACAGTTTTATTTCAGATTGCATTAGACAAAACCCCTAGGAGGGGTCGCTCGCTCCTCAGCTTTTGGGCCAATAACGCGCCTTTTTTTAACTTAGTAATATAGAGCTCACTTGAATTTCTTTTCCCCATAGAACTCTATTGGGGAAAGTTTGCTCGCGCTCTGATTGGCTAAGTGGACGAGCCCTGCTGCTTAACCCAAACAGCTCGTTTCTGCCTTTTTTACTGTATTTTGAAAATGTCCGCCTTTGAATATGATTGGTCAATTTCTCCATAGGTTATAATGGGTCCTTGTCGTCCTATTCTGATTGGTCAATTTCCTCCATAGGAATAATGGGCCACTGTTTGCTCCTATTCTGATTGGCTGGTTTATGCCGACCAAACAGAAGAGCTAAAACAATTTGAATTACTGTATTTCCCGGCAATTCTCTTTATTGCAATTCCTTATGTAGCGCCAGTCTCGGCGACAAAAGCGTTGTTAGGGATTTAACTGATTTGTTTTTAGAGAAGGTTTAGCGCTTTATCTGATAATGTTTTACACTTAATAAAAATTATTTTTTCATTAAAACTTCATGCTGCACGGTGCTGAGCGCCGAGATTTCAGTGCGCCGATCTCTCCATAGACTACAATGGGAGAAGTAACTCGCGCTCTGATTGGCTGGGATAGCCAAGCCCCCGCTAGCTCAGCCAATCAGCTCTTTTCTGTCTTTTTACTGTATTTTGAACTGTCCCGCCTTTGATTTTGATTGGTCTATATTTCTCCATAGGTTATAATGGGACACTGTCGCCCCTATTTGATTGGTCAAACTTCTCACAGGATATAATGGGTCCTGTCGCTCCTATTCTGATTGGCCGAGATAGCAAAGTCCCCGCTAGCTAACCAATCAGTTTCTTTTCTGCATTTTTACTGGGATTTTGAACTATCCGCCTTTTATTCTGAAATTGGTCAATAGTTCTCCATAGGTTTTTAAAGGTTCACTGTCGCTCTATTCTGATTGGCTGGTTTCTGCGACCAATGAGAATAGCTTTTCAGAATTTGAATTACTGTATTTCCGGCAATTTCCAACATCCTAAATTTTGATGTAGCGCCGTTCTAGATTTTTGGAAAGTGATTTTTTTTATGTATTTTTATTTTTGAGGTTTCAGCTCTTTTCAGAGAATGTTTTCCGCCTTTTTTAAAGGGCGATTTTTTATTCATACTTCGCACGGACATCTTTAATGATTTCTCGCTGTTCTCCAGCCTGTCTCGCATCAGAATACATGTGAGGCGCCCATAGTCCCGCACTGCGCCTCAAACACTGGCGAGGCGCGGCGGACTTTACATAGGATGTACAGTATGAGCGCGCCCCAGTGTCGACATAAATCAGGCGCACATTTCGCCGGAAAAGCGGCGGAAAGGTGCGCCCCGACGTGGCGATCATACATGTCGCCCTTACTGATGCAACCACATTAGTAAATGTGGACTATTGCATACTCTGCAGTATACTGTTTTATTGCAGTTGATGGAACACTAATTCAACTAAATAAGCAAACAGGTATACACACTTAGCCGTACATCCCTCCCAACCTGAATAAAATTTACAGTGTGGATTAAGCCTTACAGCTATTTCATACCACTAAATGCACAAGAAAGACTGAATTATTGGCAAACTGTCTCTATAATATCCATTAATCTCATGAGAAGCTGATCACAGGAGATAAGTGACAGATATTCAATATACTAAACTGCATAAAATAAATTGAATTAGGGACATAATGTTTGAGCTACATTTTATCCCATAGGGCTTCTTTTATTACATGTGTATTTGATGCGTTTTTTAAAACATTAGTTTCCTAAATGTGTTTTGCTGCATTTTCCAAATACACTTTTTTTGTTTTTACTTTAAAGGCATATTGTAACAAGCAGTATACCTTGTAGAAGTTTTATTAAAGCTGTTTAATCATACACAGTTCACAGGCATAAAAAATCTTGATAGTCTAGAGGTATGTATTTTTTGCTTAACTTAAAGAAATTAAAGTAAATATTTCAACTAAAGCTGTCAGACAATGAGATACTCTGTTATCACGTTATGCAGAAATATTATGAAACGTGCCAGAACACTGTAGTTACATCATGAATAATCTTTAGAGAGGAAAGAGCAATTTTTACACAGGTTTAATAAGGATATCACATCAAAATAATAATCTTTGTATAGTATCACAAATCGTGGCCAGCATTAGGAGAATAAGGCTAAAATCAAACAGTTTCAGCTGCAGGTTTTGGAGAAAACTTTTTAACCAAAGACAACTGAATGCAAAAAAGGGAAAAGTATTAAGAAAAGTCTTCTCCCTTTTTGTAATAACATTTGCATGCCTGAATTTAGCATGAGGTGATGTAGCAGATTTGTTGCAGAAATATTTGTTAATGAAATTCCATTCTATAAATCTGTTTCTTCAGCATTTCCATGGATTTTCACAAACATGCGTTTTTCAGGAAAGATACCAACATATGTAAAACATGCATTCATGAGTACTTTAAGTAAGGACTTTACTTAAATGACATAAATTAGGTGTTAATCTTGGGTTTACCATTATAAGTAGTTGTGGCTCATTACTGTATGTTCACACTACATAATTTCACGCTTATTTTGGGGCGTATTTTGCACTGAAATACACCTCGAAATAAGCTTCAAATAATGTTCTACGCAGTTGAATTCCAATGTAAAAACGCAGTTGATTCCAATGTAAAATACTCGCCATCATTCACATGGTGCATATTTAACAAGCATATTTGTAACACGTATTTTTATGACGATTTCACTCACATTCATTTCAATTGCCTTGTTAAATCTTGAGGCATTTACGTAAGTAAAATAATGATGGAGCACATTTTCGGCGTGTAAATGCCTCAAAATACACTCCATACTTTGACAAAAAAATACACTTTAACCCCTTCCCAACGTAGGATGTACCCATACGTCCTAACGGGAAGTGCGTTCCCGCAAATGGACATATGGTTACATGCAGGTTTACAAGCGAGCCCCGCACAATTGCGACATGGGACTAGAGGTATATTACTGCTGGCCTCATGCCCATTCACCTGCGGATGGAGTGAGCTCTGCCCGTGTGTAATTAACCCTTATCTATTGCGATCTATCATGATCATGATAGCTAAGGTACAGACAGGATGAGTGAAGTGAGTGCCTCTGCTGGTCTCCTACCAGACAGCCAGGGAAGTGAAGGAAACATGTCCCGGGCTGTCTAGGACATCGCAACCCCCGGAATGCATCGTGGGCATTTCCGGGCATGGTGACTGACAGTTGCCATAGGGACCAGTACAGAGCATTTCTGCTCTGTACTGATCTCTAGTTGTATCAGTGATCTGAAGATCACTAATACAAATCCAATATGGGAAAAAGTGAAAAAATTGTAAAAAAGTGAAACACAAACACGAAAAATAAAATAAAAACACGTACACCGCCGTTTTCCCATTTAAAACATCGCAAAAATCAATATAGTACACATATTTGGTATCGCCTCATGTTTAATGATCTACTCTATAGATATGTCACATTAATTAACCCACATGGTGAACGCCGTAAAAAAGAAATCAGAAAAAATTGCGATTTTTTTTCATCAAGCAGCACATAAAATTGAATAAAAAGCGATCAAAAACTCCTATAAACACAAATTAAAACAGCAGTTTATTCTGCATAAAAAGTCCTTACACAGTTCTTTATACAGAAAAATAAAAAAAGTTATGGCTATCAGAAGATGGCAATGCATAAATATTGCTTTAAACAATAAAAACAATTGTGCTTTTGCATAAAAAGAACTATATAAACTGGGTATTGTCCTAATCGTATCGACCCACATAGTAAAACTAACTTGTCATGTACACCACACAGTGAGTGCTGTTAAAAATAAAAGTAAAAAACACTACTAGGATTGTAGTATTTTCTTTACCCTGCCTTCCAAAAAACAGATTTAAAACTGATCAAAAAGCTTTGTCCCCAAAAAATGATACTAATGAAAATGTCAACTACACATTTTCGTACACAGAAAAATAAAAAAAATTATGGCTCTTTGACTGTGGCGATACAAAAACGTGTTTTCCGTTTTCAATCAAAATGTTTTCATTCTGTAAAAGCGGTAAAAATAAAAAAAATACAAATTGCGTATCATTTTAATCGTAAAGCTGGCATGTTATTTATACCTCATGGTGACCGCTATAAAAATAAAAAACACTATCAGGATTTCTATATTTTGTATAAAAAGCCTCACAAACACCTTAATAAAAAGTGATTAAAGCATCATATGCACCCCATAATGGTACCAAACCTCAACTCCTGCAAAAAACAAGCTCATAATCAGCTTTGCATAAAGGAAAATAAAGCTATGGCTGTCAGAATAGGACAATATAAAAACGCAATTTTTTATACCACCATAAACGGATTGAATAATAATGTACCACTGTACTGTTACTAAATATAAACTATAATACTATACATAAGACCACTATTACCACCATATAGTCACTGTATGGTGGTAGATAGCAGTTGTAAACAGATGCTCTGAAGTTACATGTAGGGGCTCACAGATGTCTTAGTCAGATAAGTGGGCAGACTCTTCCTATAAAGTAGGTAAAGTTCCCCTTCAGCATAGGTCCCCTTCTAGTAGGTAGGTAAGTAGATAGAGCCCCCTCTAGTAAATAGGTAAGTAGATAGGGCCCCTTCTAGTAGGCAGGCAGATAGATAGGGCCCCTTCTGGTAGGTAGGCAGGTAGATGGGGCCCCCTTCTGGTAGGTAGGCAGGTAGATGGGGGAAATTGTGGTAGGTAGGCAGCTTGATAGGGCAAAAAATAAAAAAGGTATTTTTCTTTTATTCTCACCATAAGGAAAATGAAATGAGACGCAAGGTCCTCATGTAATTCATGTAGCTAGAGTACGGAAAAAATCCGCTGGACTACGGATGCATCCAAGAATGGTCACAAAAATTGGGAAAGTGGTATTCCAGTATTCACTAATTAAATAAAAAAAACTTTTGTAAGGGACCCGTCAGGGGCGCACGAACAGACACAGACAGTGTGAGGCCCTGACACTGGTCCCAACCGCCTGTCCCTGCCTTTTGGGATGCCCGACTCCATAATAGGTCGGCCCCAACCAGAAGACTTAGCACTATACTAAATAGTGTGAAAACACAAGACGCAGACAAACAATACAAACACAATATGGGAAGGTCAAGCAAGCCAAGTCGGTAACTATCGGGAACGCGGTACAAAGTTAGAAGGCAGAAGAATAAACGTGATCCAAGCAGAGTAAGGTAACCAGGGAGGCACAGAATAGAGAGAGTGAGTAATAGGCAAAAACAGACCAGAATAACCAGCAAAGAGAGGAGACAGAAGAGCCCTTAAATACCTTCCAGGAGAACTAAGGACAAAGGCAATAGGAGGAAGAAACGGAAGACCATTTAGGAAGGTAGAGTTGTCAATAACAGTCCAACAAAAGAAGTAGATGGATTGGCACCAGCGAAAGATTAGGTAAAATCCAGGTAATTTATTTCGAAAATGTTAAAATAGCCACAAATAAGGGGTGTGGCTTGGCGCTGAGAGAGATGGCCGCATGATCGAGTCTCTCTGAATAGCACTGGCAGTTTAGTGGAGGCTGCAGCAACCAGAACCTGGTATGAGAGGACCTGACATAGCCTAACTGCGCCAAAGACCCACCTGAAAACACACTCGGTGCCAATAGGACCCGCTGCGGCCGCCGACGGATTTTACGGCGGGGCGCGCAGTTTTCCCGGGCTTTCCAGGCCACATAGAGGAGACCGCAGCACCACAGGCCCTGGTGCGAAGGGGACGGAGTACGGCGCGACTTCAGTCCTAGCTGATACGGAGTCCCCGAGGATACAGACGCCTTGGGGGTTCCTGGCATAGCCAACTGCTGCTTGCTGCCGACCGGCGGGAGAGGTACCTAAGCCGCATCGGGAGCCGCGTCACTGCGGACCGGACGCACCGGAGCTGTGTGCGGGGGGTTAAGGAACACTATCCCCAAAGTGTCATTACAGGTCAACAAACCCTGGGGGAAACATAACTGAGAACTTTGCCAGCCTTGGTGAGGGCTCCCTGAATCCTGTGGTCCACCTAGTTCAGCCCTAAGAATAAAGGGACCTGGGAGGCAGCCATTACTAACGGCTCTAGGGCGAGAGCGGCCATCTTGTGATTCACTTTACCCCTAACTTACACAGTGCTACCCTGGCTAAAGCAAAGGAACAAAGCAAAGGCAAAAAACGCCAGCTGTCTGACCCAGGAATTAAAGACAAGCAGAGTATCAGAGGGTACTTAAGGCCAGCCAAAGCATATAAAACAACAAAGCTGACCTCACAAACTACTCAGAGATCAACAGAGGGTACTGCTGGTCCTTTAGTATCTCCAATACCACCACCCTCAAGTCAACACAGTAACAGCATTGCACCAGACCCATCACCCTCGCAAATTACTATTGGCACACCGAGAAGGGTAGACCAAGAAAGGGATACACCATTAGCAATGCAAATCTTACAGGCTAATATACCACTGGACTCTCCTCTTGCTTCTGCTTCCCACTCTTTTATGTCTTCTAAAAAACACAATCCTCCGAAGCGCGGGAGAAAATCTTCAGGAATCCCCAAAAAGTCTTGGTGTGATCCTATGGAAGGGTCCACGCACTCGCCCTTACTTGCAGCAAAATCTCCTGATCGTCACTGGACTCTCCTCTGAATCTATACTGGGAGCTCCAGATATGTCAACTGGCTCACCGCCCCAGGTTCCAGAATGGAAAACTTACCTTGACAAATACTTCAAACTCTTGGTGTCTGAGCTTAAAGAAACGTGCAAATTAGAGATTGCTGTGGTGCGATCCGACCTCAAGATAATGGCAGACCGGGTTGATGACCTGGAAGGAGCACACGACGAAACCCGATATATAAAAGATTTGCAAACACAAGTGTCATCGCAAGTTCAAGTGCTCCGAGACAAGACTAAACAACTTGAGGACCTTGACAACAGCGGACGCCGTAATAACATCAGAGTGCGAGGGGTCCCTGAGTCCAAGGGTCCTGAAGATGTAAGAAATATACTCACTATAATCTTTAATTCCATCCTGGGCGAAGCACCATCTCATGCAATAAAACTGGAGAGAGCCCACCGGGCCTTAAAACCCAAATCTCTCAATAACCAACCGAGGGACATAATATGCTGTTTACAGGACTTTGAACTAAAAGAACGCATAACGCAGATCTTTAAAAACCATCAATTACGAAGGATCCCCGATCCAACTCTATCCGGACCTTTCCTGGATGACCCTGCGCAAAAGAAGATGCCTGAAGCCTCTATTGGAGACACTTAAGCGTCATTCCATAATATACAGATGGGGATTCCCCTTCACACTAATTGCCAGCAAAGAGGGTAAATCTGCGGTGTTGAGATCGCATGCGGATCTACGTCACTTCTGCGAACAGCTGGATATCACTCCTCCTGACATCCCGGACTGGGAGCCATCAATGCCCTCATCAGCTCCGCCGGCAGATTGGCAACCCACTGCTGGGAGACAAAGAAGAAGAGTTCCCAGAGAACCGAAGGGACACACCATGAGCATGATGAACTCACCAGCAACTTGAGTATTCCCTGATTATGCTTAACAATGGTTTTTTCTCCCTCTTATTTAGGTTTGGCAATTAATCTAGCTGGGTCATGTTATGTTCCGTCCCATATAGGTTATTCTTGCAAGAATTCCAGGTTCTGAAACAATTGCATTTTTTATATTGCTACATATGCAGCTTCCACATACTTGGAGGTCTGGGGGGAGGCGCGGGGGCTTTTTTTTGGCCCGGCTGCCTCTGTCTACCGCCGTGGCCCACAGACTCCACAATTAGTACAATGGGGTTCTCGAGGGGTCACCTTGAATCGCCTTTCACTTCTTCTCCACCAAGGGTAGTTTGGGCTAATAGATCTCCGGTTGATCCGACTATTGAATTTTCTGCATTAGCAGAATTTTTTGAGAATTTTTTCTACTCGTCATAGACTACCCTATACCAGAGTTTTCTCTCCTCTGGTTTTTGTCCAACGAGGTATTTTTGCGTAATTTTTATTTAGTTTTTATTTTTTTTTATTTTTGTTGCCACAGTTTTACATTACCGGTTATATTTAGCAATGTTGTCCAGTCTCTACCCTTCCTCATGTGTCCTGTGTCGTTTTTGGTTGTATGTGGGGGAAAACTTAAGAGTTAGCTTCCTTGAAACATTTTATGATGGCTAATCTTGTGTCACTAAACGTCAAAGGTCTTAACTCTCCTGCAAAAAGAAGGCTATTACTGGTAGAACTAAAGCAATTAAAGGCGGACATAGTTCTCTTTCAGGAGACACATTTCAATAAAGAGGGGAATTTCTCCTGTTCCAGGGGCCTGTACCCAACATCTTTCGCTTCCTCCCATAGCAAAAAGAAGGCAGGAGTAGCCATGTTGCGTGCTACCAATTGGCGGGTTCAAGTGCAACAGTCTGTCATAGATGACAATGGTAGATATATTATTCTGTACGGTACATACTTAGGGGCCCCTTTTACAATATGTAATGTGTATGCACCCAACTACGCCCAAAAGCGTTTTTTTAAACAAATTTTTCCTTAAACTGAAAAGGTCCACATCCTCTACATTGATAATTGGAGGGGACTTCAATGTAGCATTCGCTGAGACAGCTGATAGAGTACATCTGAACGCAGCCCCTTGTGCTCCTAATCAGGCCCTATTATCTAGAGAATTTAGGAAATTGATTAGGAAATATGCCTTATTCAACTTGTGGAGAATTGACCATCCACGGGAATGCTCCTATACTTTTTTCTCCCCACCTCTTCAATCCCACTCACGGATAGACTACTTCCTGGGAAACATTCCGGCTTTGAGGCGTATGGCTTCAGCTGAAATTAACTCTATCACATGGTCTGACCACGCACCTATAACACTCTCCCTCAAATCGCACAATACTCCCATTCGCAACTGTCATTGGCGTCTAAATTAAAACCTTATAAAACACCCACAGACGAGAGAAGAATTAAGACAACATATAATGGAGTATTTCTCCAGCAATATAGGCACGGTTCCTTCTCCTGTCACTCTTTGGGAAGCTCATAAAGCAGTGATAAGGGGATGGTGTATAGCCATAGGCTCCCGAGTCAAGAGGAATTCAAACTTGAAGAGACTAAATTTACAATCCCAGTTAAGGGATTTGGAATCCTCAATGGCGATACAGCCTTCTAAACCCCTACTTAGAAAAATAGTAGATCTCAGAGCTCAACTCAGGAGTTTGGCAATGGAGAGAACTGAGAAGCTATTGTTGTACTTAAACAAAAATACTATGAATGGGGAAATAAGGCCCATTCACTATTAGCCAGACAACTGCGAGATGACCAAGAGCGTCGCAACATTCAGGCTCTAAAAGATAGCAAGGGACACATTACTTATGACCCAATCAAAATTGCACAAATGTCCACAAATACTTTTCAGATCTTTACACACTTCCTGATCATCTCCAGAGGGAAAAATCGGAAAGGGATGCGGTATTACAACAATTTCTATCCTCATGTCACTTGCCGACACTAACCCGGGAGGCCTCGGATTCTCTCAACTCTAGGATAACATCTGAGGAGTTGGAGGAAGTGCTTAAATCATTACCCGCCGGAAAATCACCAGGGCCGGATGGGCTGACATACCTCTATTATAAAACCTTTAATCCCCAATTATTAAAGCACCAAGTAGATTTATATAATGCTATACTGGAGGGAGAGACGGTGCCAGCATCATTCTTGCACTCATATATAACTTTACTTCCAAAACCTAACAAAGATAGCCATGGAGGTGTCTAGCTATCGCCCTATTGCGCTCCTTAATGCAGATCTTAAAATTTTCACAAAGATTTTAGCAAATAGATTAGCTGTGTGGTTACCTCAGTTAGTGCATAAGGATCAAGTCGGGTTTGTAACGTTTAGACAAGGAGGAGATAACACCAGGAAAATAATCAACCTGATTGATGTGGTCAATAAGATGAATAAACCAGCTTTACTTTTAAGCCTAGATGCTGAAAAGGCATTTGACCGCATCAATTGGTCTTAAATGATGTCTGTCCTACAGGAGTTTGGTATATGGGGCTCTTTCCTTCGAGCATTATACTCTCTTTACTCTATACCTACTGCTATGATTAAACTGCCATACAACCTGTCCCCTTTAATATAGATCTCGAACGGCACGCGTCAGGGATGCCCACTATCTCCTCTTTTGTTTTTTTTATGTGTAGAACCCCTACCAGCGTCAGTGCGCCTGGACCAGAACATTAAGGGAGTTATTGTGAAAGACAGAGAATTCAAATTGTCATTATTTGCTGATGATATTTTGTTATCCTTAACCTCTCCACACACCTCCCTCCCTAATTTGCAGAAGCTCCTCCACAAATTCTATAATTTATCTGGTTATAAAATTAATAATTCTAAGACGGAAGCCTTACCTCTTAATATGAAAAATGAAGAATTCCTATCTCTGAAGGCCAACTACCGTTATAATTGGAAGATAGACTCCTTGAGATACCTGGGAATAAACTTAACCCCATCCTTTTTGACCTTATACAATAGCAACTTCCCATTGATATATAATGAGATTAGATCCCTCTTGAGGAAGTGGATGCCCTTACCATTGTCCCTCTAAGGTAAAATTTCAGCAGTAAAGATGCCATTATTGCCTAAACTCTTATATTTGTTTGAAGCTCTGCCGATTCCGGTCCCACTAAAAGATCTAAAGGCAGTACAATCCTCTATATTTCAATTTATATGGTCGAACAAAAGGCATAGAATAGGAAGACAGACCATGATGTTGGGTAAGAGGGAGAGAGGACTTGCAGTGCCGGACAGTCAAGTACTATTGGGCTTCACAGCTCCGCAGAATTCCAGCTTGGTCATCTATGTTGGCGACCTCAAGATGGGCTGAGATAGAAAAACTGTGGTTAGCACCAATTCACCCGAACTCCTTGCTCTGGGCAACATCTCATATGCAACCTAGTCGTCCGTTGCTAGGCCCAATGCAATTGACTTGGACGATATGGAAGAGGTGTGCCCGAAAATTTGGACTTTGATCAGCTCAATCTGCTATGACGTCCTTCCTATTTAACCCACTATTATCAGACAGTATTGGTAACCCTGCATGGAGACCCTGGTTTGAACACAGACTATTTAGGTTTGCAGATGTTGTGGATCGTAGATCCAGGCAGATTCTCACCTTTGATAAGATCAAAACAGACTTTCAGATTCCAGAGGGCTGTCATTATTCATACCTGCAGATCTCACATTTTTTGCAAACCACACTGAAATCCACCATGGTCTCCCTCCCAACTAGATTTGAAATAATCTGCAAAACGATTACTTCTACTAAAGGCCTGATATCAAACATATACTCCATACTACAAAATCCACGACCAGAGGATCCTTTTATACATCCATATATGTCCAAATGGGAAGGTCATATAGGCAGGCAAATCACTGAGGCTGAATGGGATCAAATATGGAAAAGAGCGACCCAAACGTCTATCTGCAACACTTACAGAGAGAATCAATATAAAGTCTTGATGCTATGGTATCACTCCCCATCACTGTTGCACACACTTAATCCGTCGACTCCAGATCGGTGTTGGCGATGCCAGACACAAGGTGGCGACGTCTACCATATATACTGGGAATGCCATATCATTCAAAGGCTATGGGCAAAAGTTCACAGATTCATAATAAACCTGACGGGCGTTCAAGTTCCACTTGACCCAACTGTCTGCATATTAAATTTATTCCCAGGACGTATGAAAAAAACAACATTGAAATTGATATTGAGTATCTTGACAGCGACTAGTGTTGAGCGATTACGTTGGCTATCGACTTCGGTCGATGGTCGATAGTCGGCCATCATCGACAAGATATTCGATGGTCGATGATAGATGATCGCCGATGACCATTAAAGTCTATGGGAGAGCAACAACACCTTCATTCTTACACCCAAACATGGCTGGAGAAGCTTGAATTAAAATCCACAACAGTCAAATGGATACGTGCTACATCTTAGGCAACACACTTAGTTTATAAAAGCCACAGAAAAAAAATCAGACCATTCACTATCCCTGTCTTGTACCACAGCATGACCCTTAAACCTGCATCACCCACAAATTAAAAAGTGCCAGAAGGCAGTATTATTTGAACTATCATTTTACTTGAACTGGACATTGAACATCCCTGTCCTGTAACGCAGCATGAGCCCCAAACCTGCATGACCCCCAGATTAAAAAGTGCCGGAAAAAGGAAGTCTTTCAACCACCATTTAGTTTCACTGGACATTGACTATACCTGTCCTGGGCACAGCATGAGCCCCAAACCTGCATGACCCCCAGATTAAAAAGTGCCGGAAAAAGAAGTCTTTCAACCACCATTTAAGTTTCACTGGACATTAGACTTCCTGTCTGAGCCACGCATGAGCCCCAAACCTGCATGACCCAATGATTAAAAAGTGCGAAAATGGAGCTCCTTTCAACCACTCTTTTAGTTTCACTGGGAAATTGACTATACTATCTGGGCCACGCATGACCCCCAACCTGCATGCCCCAGATTAAAAAGTGGGGGAAAAAGAAGTCTTTAAACCCAAATTTTAAAGTTTCATGGAAATAGACTATCCGCCCTGAGCCCAGCATGACCCCCAAATCTGCATGACCCCAGTTTAAAAAGTGTGAAAAAGGAGTCTTTCAACCACCATTTTTTTTTCACTGGATTTGCTATCCTGTCCTGGGCCAGCATGAGCCCCAAAACCTGCATGACCCCCGTTTAAAAAGTCCCGGAAAAGAAGTCTTTCAACCCCCCACTTAAGTTTCACTGTTCTTTGACTATCCTGCCCGGGCCACGCATGACCCCAAAAACCTGCATGCCCCCCAGATTAAAAAGTCCCGGGGAAAAAGGAGTCTTTCAACCCCATTTAGTTTAAAAGGACATATACTGTCCTGTCCGGGGGAGCGCTTCCCCCTCGTATGAGTGGGCCCAAATTTGAGTTCACTTAAAAATATGGTGGTTAACGTCTTTTCCCACCAGGTGCCCTTTTTCTTGGATTCTTTTCTAATTTTTTTCAAGTTGGAGGAAAATTGTCGCTGTTCTTTGTTCTCTGTCTGTGCTCCATACTCCCTGTCTTCTGAATAAACTACATCTGGTCAAGTTTTCCTGTACCTCCCTTGTACAATTCAGAGGAATTTTTTTACCAGCTATTTTGTACATGCAAGTTTTTTAGTAGTTTAATTCTAGAAAACACATTTTTAAAATAGGATGAAATCCACCAGGTCTTTGTTTCTCTTTTTAATTGTATTAAATGGGTTGTCTCAATACAGGGATTGATAGCTATGTTAAAGATCTTGCAAAAAACAAGTCATTTTGCAATATGTGTCCATTAACAGTGTCCTACCTATTCCTGTTTCTGACAGCACCATCACTCTTGAGCCATTCTTGACAATTGTGAAGAACAAATGTCTGTTAGAAACAACATTTTTTTATAATAAGACCTGTAGTATAGCTGCATGTCACATCAAAATGCCCCAAAAATTCAATTCATGACCCTTGAGCCACTTTGGACAATTGTGAAGAACAAATGTCTGTTAGAAACAACATTTTTTTAATAGGACCTGTAGTATTGCTGCATGTCACAGCATAATGTCCCCAAAAATTAAAGCATGACCCTTGAGCCACTTTGACAATTGTGAGAACAAATGTCTGTAGAAACAAAAATTTTTGAATAGGACCTGTAGTATTGCTGCATTTCAAGCAGCATGATCCAAAAAATTATAAAAATACTTATCAGCCACTGTTTAAAATTGTGTGGGAGAAATGCCACTTAGAAAGAGCATTTCTTTTCCAAATGGACAATTTATTGCGGTACTCACAGCAACATGACCCCAAAAAAATTATGAAATATGATTATCAGCATTCTATTAAAAATTGTGAGGGTGTAATGCACTTTAGAAAGCCACATTGCGGATATTAAAAGGTATTTTTGGCACCTTTCAATTCACCTGTGGTGACTACAAAATGGCTGTATTCAATTTAATTGCAAGGTGCCTAATGAACAAAGCTGTAGTGCGCCAAAGTGAAAAACACGTATCTGAAATGTATTTGGATAATGAAAGGTATTTTTGGCACCTATCAATTCACCTGTGGTAACTACAAAATTGCTGGATTCTAATTTAACTGCAAGGTGGCTATATCAACAAAGCTGGAATGGGCAAAATTGAAAAAGAACACCTATCTGAAATGTATATTGATAATAAAAGTGGAGTTTTGCACCTAACAAAGAGACCTAGAAAAGATGTGTATCCTAATTCCTAATATAAGTTCAGGCCGCCCAATATCCAGGAAATATTTCAATAGAAAACCGTTAATAATAAAGCTATTGCAGTGCAATGTCTACACTAAGTCTTGAACTATATCCAGTATTCTTTATAGAGCTTTTCTGTGTTCGCCCGCGCCCCCCCCCCCCGCTCCCTCCCGTGACTTTACAGCGGTAGATGCTCCCTTAAAATTCTCTACCTAACTACATAAAATCTTCCAATCTCTGATCTAACTAAGTTGTAAGGATCACAGTACAGTAGAGCTTTCTCTGTGAAGAAATAGAATAATTTCGCTGAACTGTTTGAACACAGGCAGAGCGCACGTCCTACTGCTATGAGACGCTGAGAGACACTGGTCATGAACAGGAAGGGCTGTTCTATGTAAAACATGGTCATGTGATTTTTCCAGCCAATCGCAACCATACACATCCCAGTCATGATGTCGCACACAAATCTCACCCTGCTCTATTCTGTAAGCTGATTTGCTGGCCGCCAAAATGACAGGAAGCGCCGAAAATGGCGCGATATTAATAGATGATGCACAGATTTTAACCTAAATTATCGCTTGAGCTAACAACTTCGATCAACCTAAAAACTTTGCCGATTTCAACTTTGTCTATAATAATCGCTCAACACTAACAGCGACTTGATGTTTGATTGCATCTTTCTGGAAGCGTGCAGACCCCGCCTAGCATTTGGGATGTGTATCAAAGGCTTAAGTCTATAAGAAGAATGGAATACTTAACAGCAACAATCAATAACACCATAGATAATTTTGAGGCTATCTGGTTGCCATGGGATACATATGTCACTATCAACAACATATAAATTGAGACCTAATGACTGTTTGTTCCATACTAGGAATTTATTATTTCCAAACCACAGGAATTATGTTTCATATCTCCCCCCTCTACCTCCTGTGTCTTGTCATGTGTTGTATTGTCCTTTGAATACTTTCCACTATACTATTGCAATGATTAAGTGCATTATGAATATTAGCTACTGTGATATTAAACAATATATCTTGCATTGTTTAAAGCTGAGAATTTCTGATTTTCGATGCAATGGGCCTGATCAACAGATGTATAATGACTTACCTCACAGCTAACATGATTTTTGTTCATTACTCTCATATGCCTTTATTCAAATGTTTGTACTTTTGAATAAATAAATACTGAAATATGTTGAACTCCAATAAAAATACAGTTAAAGAAAAAAAAATAGCCACAAACAAGCGCCCGAAACGCGTCAGCTGTTCACCCCTCTGACAGTCTGTGTCTGCACACGGTGTGCTTTGTTATGTGGCTTGTTTGTGGCTATTTTAACATTTTCTAAATAAATTACCTGGATTTTACCTAATCTTTCGCTGGTGCCAATCCATCTACTTCTTTTCTTGGACTGCAATTACACAGCGTGTCATGGGCGCGGATTGAGGCACGGCGTTACCACAAGTCTATTAGACTCAACTTATCAAGGTGAGCTGCCTTTCTCTTCTATTTTCAGAGCTGTCAATAACCCAGGAGCAAGGAGTCAGGTTAACCCATGGAGTGCTGGAAGATTCCTGGCCCAGGCCAGGAATCAATCAAGATAACAGGGAGAAACCCAGTTCACACTAGTAAACACAAATGAGACACTATGTCAGAAACCATGGCTTACGGCGCATCGGCCGTGGCCGGCGACCAGAACTCAAAGCTGGGGTTCTTTCTGGCATGATCATGACAGTACCCCCCCTCCCCCCTTTATGAGGGGCCACCGGACCCTCAACAGACCCTCTAGGTTTAGCAGAATGGACTTGGTGAACTCTTTGCTTTTCCAGCTTGGGAGCATGTTTTGCAAATGGGACTCGGAGACGGACATATTTTGGTCTGGTTCGGCGGTTTTTACTAGGTTTTTTGATTTTTAGTTGGACGTTTTTTAGAGTCTAATGACTCCTAGCCCAGACTGTGCACAGTCGATTAACGGCGGTTTAAATTTTAGTTTTCACCACCTGTAGTGGCGGAATACGTGAGGTGGGAACCATCGTCACGGAAAAAGCGGGCCAGCTCGGGAGGAGAACTTTGTGAGCTGGTAGTTGAGGACACTAAATCTGAAGTCAAGGTGGTGACAACTATTCCCGAAGAAAGAATATTTTCAGGTTTCTCAATAGACAGATGCATAGATTCTTTTTCCGGGGAAGACGAGTTGAGCTTTGCCCCCGGAGTGAGGTCTATAGGGCAATCATCAGGCCGGTGTGGAGGCAGATGTTCCCCAACATCACCATCAAAGACACTAAAATTACATTCTGAAATATCATGAGTATTAATTACAGCACACACCAAGGGATGCACTCTCTTCGAATGAGCACCACATCAGTCACCCCATTTTAACAACTCAGTGGTTCTCCAGTCGAACACCGGATTATGGAGGCGGAGCCAAGGCAACCCAAGAATAATCTCTGCAGAGGTTTCTCCATGACAAAAAATGAAGTTTTTCAGTATACGAACTCCCAACCTTCAATAGTGACCTCAGTAGTACGAAATTTTATTCTTCCTCCGGTTAGGGAGCTAGAATCTACACCTGAAACAAAAAATGGAGAACAAAAAGGTACAAGTTCCAAACCCAAGGCTTTAGCAACAGCCATACTGATGAAATTAGCAGAAGCACCCGAGTCAATCATGGCACGACAAGCAAAAAACTTGGAGCTAGAAACCAAGGTTACGGGCAAAACAAACTTGTTATTTGAGTTAGGAGGTACCTGTACATCTGAGTTACTTTCCTGAAAATTGCGCAGACGTTCGGTGTTTCCTTGGGGTGAGTTAGGCCTAATAGGCAGTCTCTCAGGAAATGGTCAGGCTTCCCACAATAAAGGCACAAGGCATTCTCCAACTGGTGTCTCCTCCTGGTTGCAGCAGATGTAAAACCCAACACCATGGGTTCTTCTCCAGAAGACAGAGGGAGATGGGAGAGAAGAACTCTCAAAGAAAGAAGGAGCAGGTTTTACAGGACAGCCTGACTGAGCTGAACAGTCAAACCCCCTTGTTTTTCCCTGCGTCTCTCCCTTAGTCTTCTGTCAATAGTCACGGCTAGAGTCATAAAGTCACTCAGGGTCTCAGGGATTGATGGTGACATAGCATCCTTTACGGCATCAGACAGCCCTTGTCTGAAAAGGGTCTTCAGAGGTTGGTCCAACCACCCAGTAAACGTACACCATTGGCGGAACTCGGAACAGTAGTCTTCAGCCGAGCGGCGGCCCGGCTTAATAGATAGCAAATGAGTCTCTGCCCACGCCACATGGTTAGGGTTATCATAAACCTGTCCTAAAGCCAAAAAAAATCTGTCCACTGATATCCACTCAGGGGCTTCAGGGGGCATAGCTAGTGCCCAGTCCTGAGGTGGGCCCTGGAGGAGAGACACAACAACTGCTACTTTCTTAGCCTCAGTGGGAAAATAGTTGAAGCGAACAAATAGAATACATGATTCCCTGAAGGTTCGGAACCTGTCAGGATTTCCGTCAAATCGATCAGGAAGAAGCATTTTAGACTTATGACGTACGCTAGAATCCACAAAAACAGCGGCAGGTAGGACACACACGGGGCAGCAAGTCCAGGTACCGGGTTATTTATGGCATCCAGACGCTGCGAGACTTGATTAATAAGCCCCGCCATGCCCTGAAGCTGAGTTGTCAACTCATCCAAGCGGTCGGTGACCGACAAGTCGGTACTCATATTGAACTTCGGGGAGAGGCCTGGGGTAAGGCCTGTTATAATGTAAGGGACCCGTCAGGGGCGCACGAACAGACACAGACAGTGTGAGGCCCTGACACTGGTCCCAACCCCGGTCCCTGCCTTTTGGGGTGCCCGACTCCTTAATAGGTCGGCCCCAACCAGAAGACTGAGCACTATACTGAATAGTGTGAAAACACAAGAAGCAGACAAACAATACAAACACAATATGGGAAGGTCAAGCAAGCCAAGTCGGTAACTATCGGGAACGGGTACAAAGTCAGAAGGCAGAAGAATAAACGTGATCCAAGCAGAGTAAGGTAACCAGGGAGGCACAGAATAGAGAGGGTGAGGGTGAGGCAAAAACAGACCAGTATAACCAGCAATGAGAGGAGACAGAAGAGCCCTTAAATACCTTCCAGGAGAACTAAGGACAAAGGCAGTAGGAGGAAGAAATGGAAGACCAGATAGAAAGGTAGAGCTGTCAATAACCCAGGAGCAAGGAGCCAGGTTAACCCATGGAGTTCTGGAAGATTCCTGGCCGACGCCTGGGCCAGGAATCAATCAAGATAACAGGGAGAAAACCCAGTTCACACTAGTAAACACAAATGAGACACTATGTCAGAAACCATGGCTTACGTCGCATCGGCCGTGGCCGGCGACCAGATCTCAAAGCTGGGGTTCTTTCTGGCATGATCATGACAACTTTATTCCAAAAAGTTAAAATCCATGACTGCCATCTGATGCATTTTGAGGTAGATAAGGCCCCTTATGGTAGGTAAACAGGTAGATAGGGCCCCTCCTGGTAGGTAGGCAAGTAGATAGGGCTCCTTAAGATAAGTAGGCCGGTAGATTTGGCCCCGTTTGGTAGGTAAACAGTTAGATAGGGCCACTTAGGGTAGTTAGTTAGGGCCACTTAGAGTAGGTATTCTGCCTACCTCGCCCTATTAAAAAAATAAAAATAATACTCACCTCAGCTCTCCTCTCTTCCTCCGCTAAACACTGCTCTTTGAATCTAGAGCGGGTTTTGTGACGTCATCACGCCACTGCCTCTCAGATGCCATTTTCTGCTTCTGCTAGGCCCCAGTACAGTATAATATTATAATGTAATGAGGCATACAGAACATTGTAACATTGTACTCTGATGAGCCCAAAATTGTACTTTTTGGCCTAAACACTATGGGCCACATGTATGAAACGGTTTAGGTCTAAAACTCACTCTTTTGCCCGTAGTAACCTATGGGCAAAAAAGTGAGTTTTAGACCTAAACAGGTCATACATGTGGCCCTATGTGTGGAAGAAAGTGAACACTGCACATTACTCTGAATACATGAAGGTCATGGTGGCATCATAATTTTGGGATACTTTATCTCAGCAGGGACTGTGAAGTTGGTTAGAGTGGATGGAATGATGAATGGAGCTAAATACAGGGCAATCCTGGAGGAAAACCTATAAGATTCACCTTCGAGCAAGGCAACGATCCTAAGCATACAGCCAAAGTTACAATGGAATGGTTTAAATCAAAGCATATTCATGTGTTAAAATGGCCCAGTCAAAGTTCAGACCTAGATCAGATTGAAAATCTGTGGCATGACTTGAAAATTTCTGTTTACTAACCTTCACCAACCAATCTAAATAAGCTAAAACTATTTTGCAAAGAAGAATGGGCAAAAATTCCAGCCTCTAGATGTGCAAAGGTGGTAGAGACATTACCCAACATACTTGCAGCTGTCATTGCATCTATAGGTGCTACAACAAAGGCTTAACATATGACATTTACATTTCATGAAGCACACTGCTAATTTTGTCTTGAGGTTTGAACTGGCTAGAAATGGTGGATATAAATTCTATACATGAACACAAGAGTTACCAACTGTTAGACACGCCTATCCTTTACTGTATATTGTAAATGACATGGTGGGTGATAGGACAGAACAATGAGGAAGAAGGATGACCTTGTGCATATCATGTGGAAATGACACATGCATGAATAAAGCTAGACTGAATGAAGGTCAGAGAGGCCTCCACACATACAGCTTGAGCAAGCTAACTAATATCAGCTAGAATTTGTATGTTTTCCCGTGATTTTACATTTTTCATAAAGAATGCAATGAATCTCCAATTTTTATAAGGTTTTATTGTGATTCCTGTTATAGCCTGGGGAAAATAAAACCTATAGAAGGTGTGATAGAGTGAAGTCAGGGTATTATATTAAAGAAATAAAATATATATTTTTTTACAAACCTATGCTAGGATCTGATACTGCCTCTTTGTGCAAGCTGGTAATGGAGAAATAACCATCCAGTCTGTTCAGTGTATGGTGGTGCCATAGTGTACCATGGTGCACCATCTCACTGTCACATGGCACTCACAGTGCTTAGACAGTATGTACGCTACAGCAAATCACACTGTATACATCACATTACAGTATATACATATTTACATAGCATATAATAAAATGTCCTACTATAAACAAATACAACAAATACTACGACAGAGTAGTAAAGCTGAGCATTATGGATGCATTTTACCTTTTGACAAATGCACCTTTTTTGGCTGCCTTAAAGGGGTTGTATCATTTCATTAAATTGTCTTCAGAATAAGGGGACAGTGAAAACAAACAACTTTGCAATTGGGTGTCATTAGCAAAGCTGTCCTGTTTTCACAGTGTCCCTTATCTTCTGTTTCTGTAAACACAGTTCCCCAGTGTAGGTCAGATTCCTCCTCCTGTCCTGTCATTGGCTGATGGTGCTAATAATTTACATTCTGTCTGGTCCCCAGTCGGATTCACAGGAGCGAGCATTCCTTTCTCTCTCACTCAGAGTAAGGGACCAGCAGGAATTTCACTCTGCATAGCCAGAAGAAACACAATAACACTGCAGGGTTTCTACAATCAGAAAACAGCAGAAAGTACCTCGATCCCTGCTTCTCTCACTCAGATTAAGGGGCCGTAGCAATTTCACTCTGCACACCCAGCAGAAACACACTGCAACTGATTCTACAATCAGAAAACAGCAAAATTGCGCCATGGTGCCTAACTCTCCTGCATAGAAGGGAGTTCCAAATTGTAAAGTGCTGCGGAATATGTTGACGCTATATAAATAAAGATTATTATTATTATTATTATTATTATTATTATTATTATTATTATTATCTGTGCCGTTCATAGGAACACTGGATTCAACTGTAAAAAACCTCCAGCTGAGAGAGGAGAAGAGATCATAGAAGACTGAGTTCATAGAAGACTGTCTTGATTGAATGCAGGTATGTGGTATTTAAATAGCTCTTACAAATTAAGACTGCAGGGAGAGGAACAGTGAGATGTGGACTCAGACAGAGAGGGGGAATGGGGAGAACAGGGCTATGGAGCCAGCATGAACAGTGAAGGGGGGGTGATGTCATCACCCTTCAGTTATGAAACACCCAGCTGGGAGGGGAAGAAACGCCCCTGGATTTGTAGAGCTGAGAAATTGAAAATACTTTGAAACACACGAACTGAGAAGCGATACATCCCCTTTAAATTGGATGGAGTTTCATATTACATTAATAACTACGTTGAAAAAAGATATCCCCAGTGGATACCGGGATAACAGCCATGATGGGTGCATAGGTAATAACAGAGCACACATAGCCCCCCGTTACCAGGGTGGCCCTTATGATGTCATTTGGAGCACATGCTACTACAGCCCTACTTTACTTATTTTTCCTCACACAAGACTGGTACAAATTCTTAATGGCTGTAGACACAGATCTGCACAATAAGCTTGGTGGTTACAGGCAAACTACTAAATAATTTCTCTCTAGTCCCCTCCTACCATCTTTGTGCTGCAGCACTTCAGCTCTACAACACTCACAAACATGCCAGTGTTGGGTTTATCATAGGTCTACACTAATGCATTAGACATCTTTATACAAGCTAGCAGGCAGGAAGACTATCATCCTTGATAACCAGCAACTTCTTAGTACTGAATTTTTGTTCATTGCTTAATTAAACCATGAAGGCAAATTAAGGCAACTAAGTAATCTTCATTAAAATATTGTCCTTTTTGTTTTTGCAAAATGAAATAAAAATTCATAAGAATTGGAATCTGTTTAATAAAATCTAAAAAAAAAATGAAAAATCACAATTCACACATAGATGTTATAGAATGTGATGAAGCACTGTTTTTGTGCCAAATGTTTTGTTCAACAGATTCCATTAATTATCGTTTCTTATTGATTTTTTTTTCATTTGCATTGGGTCACAAGCACTTTCAAGGTCTTCAATATTTTAACCATTTGTTGAAGAATCTGCCACAAATCTGTTAGAAAGCTGTTTCTTTTTATGATGTCTCTCTCTGCTCTTCTCCGTTTCCCCAACACACTTTTTCTGACACAGAGAAATGAATATGATGCAGATATAAAGCACATCAGAGTGTGGAAAGAGAAAAGGGGGTGAGCATCCCTGGAGGGCAGCTGACAAAGGCTGTAGACAGGGAGGAAAGCATATGTATGTACAAATGTAGAGAGAAAGCTAAGTACATAGCCAAATCTAGACTACTGGATGCATAGACCGTACATTCAGCATATATTACTTGTAGTATAATGTTGTACCGTGTTAGCCATAGAAAGTAGGGGAAGAGTGAAGAAATCAGGCGATACCTTTTTCAGGCTAACTGAGTATATTTGATGGTGAGCTTTCGAGAGAACTAGCTCCCTTCTTCCGACAAGATGTTATACAAGAAATTGAAAATTCACAGACTTTTTATACACAAAAGACATGGACCTTCAAAGGGTCCAAGAATTCTTAAAAATAACAAATTGCAATATAAGCAGAGAAGTCATTTACAACAGGTCAAGACATCAACTATCTGGAAACTTGTGAGGCATGACGGAGGGGTCAGTAAATCTGCGTCTTATCTCGCAGCCATCAGGTGCAATTTGTGGCCATCACAGTTCACACATAGTTTGACATTTTCCTGCAGGTCTAGCAATGTGGTTTATCTGATCATGTGTGCGCAATGTCCCATCACAGGCCTCTATGTGGGGGAAACAGGACAGAGACTCAGCCAGCGCATTAACTCACACAGATTCACCATTAACAACAGTAGAACTGATCTTCCAGTGGCACAACACTTCTCCAGAGATGACCATTGTATTGAAGATCTGAAAATTATGGTTTTAATGGGACACTTTAAGACGCAGAGGGAGAGAAAGGAGTGGGAATTTAAATTAATGCAAAAAATTTCAGACTCTGCAAAATGGGCTAAATATTCATGCCAGCTTTATGTCAAACTATGTGTGAACTGTGATGGCCACAAATTGCACCTGATGGCTGCGAGATAAGACGCAGATTTACTGACCCCTCCGTCATGCCTCACAAGTTTCCAGATAGTTGATGTCTTGACCTGTTGTAAATTACTTCTCTGCATATATTGCAATTTGTTATTTTTAAGAATTCTGGGACCCTTTGAAGGTCCATGTCTTTTGTGTATAAAAAGTCTGTGAATTTTTAATTTCTTGTATAACATCTTGTCTGAAGAAGGGAGCTAGTTCTCTCGAAAGCTCACCATCAAATATACTCAGTTAGCCTCTAAAAGGTATCGCCTGATTTCTTCACTCTTCCACATATATTACTTGGGCAATCACACAGGAGAAAAGTCTAGAACAAAGAGTAAGTTGCAAATTGAACATCAAGGTCTCTGTAAATTAATGAACAATTGAAGGCTAAAACTTAGTGCAACATTTTTAACTCAATGTAATCACTAACATAAGTAAAAAATATTTTTTTTTTCCATGTTCAAGGTGGCCATTGCCTTAAATAGGCCATGACAACAGTTTTATAAGTAAGGGGATAGAATAGCAGTTAACCCCCTTAGGGGTTGTTCAGGTTGCATTTTTGGATCCGGTTTTGGATCTGAAAATCACATCCAACATGCAGCGGCGATCAGATCCAACACGTATCCAACACGCAGCTGCAAGTTTGGATGCGTGTTGGATACAGCAGGATCATACCCTATAGTTTTAAATAGGGCTCCTGCTGCATCTTTCGGATCAAGAATTTGATCCTTGTTATCTTGTTAACTTGTTATCGGTAGTGATGAGCGATTACGTTGACTATCGTCATCGGGTCGATAGTCGATATCGGCAATTATCAAGACGATTTCCGATAGTCAATAATAGATTATCGCCGATGATCATTAAAGTCTATGGGAGAGGAACAACCCTTCATTATTACACCCAAACAGGGCTTGAGAAGCTGGAATTAAACATCCACAAAGTCAAATGGATAATGCTACATCTTAGGCAACACATTTTAGGTTTATAAAGTCACAGAAGAAAAGTCACAGAAATTCACTATCCCTTGTCTTGTACCACAGCCTGACCCTTAAACCTGCATCACCCACAAATTAAAAAAGTGCCAGAAGCAGTTTTGATTTGAACCATCATCTTACTTGAACTGGACATTGAATATCCCTGTCTGGAACGCAGCATGACCCCCAAAACCCTGCATGCCCCCCAGATTTAAAAAGTCCCGGGAAAAAAGGGGAGTCTTTCAACCACCATTTTACTTGAACTGGACATTGACTATTCTGTCCTGTACGCAAAATGACCATTAAACCTGTCTGACCCACAGATTAAAAAGTGCCGCAAAAAGGAGTCTTTCAACCACCATTTTAGTTGAACTGGACATTGACTAAAACCTGTCCTGGGAGACAGCATGGCCCCAACCTGCATTGACCCCCAGATTAAAAAAGTGCTGGAAAAAGGAGTCTTTCAACCACCATTTTAGTTTGAACTGGACATTGACTATACCTGTCCTGGGAGACAGCATGAGCCCCCAAACCCTTTGCATGACCCCCAGATTAAAAAAGTCCCGGGGAAAAAGGAGTCTTTGAACCACCATTTTAGTTGAAATGGACATTGACTGTACCTGTCTGGGAGACAGCATGAGCCCCAAACCGCATGACCCCCAGATTAAAAAAGTGCCGGAAAAGGAGTCTTTGAACGGACCATTTTAGTTGAACTGGACATTGACTGTACCTGTCCTGGGCCACGAAATGAGCCCCAAACCTGCATGACCCCAGATTTAAAAAGTGCCGGGAAAAGGAGTCTTTGAACCCACCATTTTAGTTGAACTGGACATTGACTATATCTGTCCTGTACCGCAGTATGACCATTAAACCTGTCTGATAAACAGATTAAAAAGTGCACAAAAAGGGTCATTGAACCACCTTTTTTAGTTAACTGGGAAAATTGATATACCTGCCCTGGGAGACAGCATGAGCCCCAAACCTGCATGACCCCAGATTAAAAAAGTGCCAGAAAAAGGAGTCTTTCAACCACCATTTTAGTTGAACTGGACATTGACTATATCTGTCCTGTCCCGTAGAATGACAATTAACCTGTCTGATCCACAGATTAAAAAGTGACGGAAAAAGGAGTCTTTGAACCACCATTTTAGTTGAACTGGACATAGACTATCCCTTTCCTGGGATGATCCTTAAACCTGCATCACCAACAAATTAAAAAGTGCCAGAAGGCAGTATGTTTGAACCTCATTTACTTGAACTGGACATTGAATATCCCGGTCCTGGAACGCGCATGAGCCCCAAACCTGCATGACCCCCAGTTTTAAAAAGTGCCGGAAAAAGGGTCTTTTGAACCACCATTTTAGTTTCACTGGACATTGACTATACCTGTCCTGGGCCACAGCATGAGCCCCAAACCTGCATGACCCCCAGATTTTAAAAAGTGCCGGGAAAAGGGGGTCTTTGAACCACCATTTTAGTTGAACTGGACTTTGGGACTATATCTGTCCTCAGCCACACCCATGCCCCTTAAACCTGTTTGATCCACAGATCACAAAGTGGCACTATGCATTTTGTACAGTGACTGTCATTTAGAATTTTTTTGGTAACTGACATTTGTTTACAGAATTTATTTAGGGATTTTTTATTTATAGTTTTACATTATCATTTTGCTTTTTTTTCAAGTGTGTAAACATACAACATACACTCCTCCCTGCAGTTTTTAAAGGTATTTTTTACACGTGTAGATGTGTTAAATTCGTCCGCACACCCCATAAGTAATAAAATGTCCTAATCATCCCAAAAACCTTCTTAGTTGAGAAGACATTTGCCCTCCGGGCTTCTGAGACTGATTCAGCCAATCAATTCAATGGTTTCCATTTTTCCTCCAAATCCTTCTTCAGTGATTAGGGACAGACTCCACTGGAGATCAAATGATGGGGACCCCATAGTGACCCCAGCCCCAGAAAATTTTAAGCCTCAATTTGTGCAATTTGTGTCCAGCCCTGGCGCCCTTTTTGACACTATTTAAACCCTCACAGAAATCACCTTTTAAAAAATCTGATTTTTTAGAGAAATTGGAAGCTCTCCTGATTGCCCCTAACGGTGAGAGCCAGTGCTGCCGTCAGCCATCTGGTTAAACGGAGGTCCAGCTGCCAGACTTATAGTGGGTGCGGTGAGAGCCGGGCTGGCGTCCGTCATCTATTAACACGGTAAAAATCCCCTTATGACACAGCAACGAAACAGTCGTGCTGAGCAGAGTGCGAAATCGGAAGTGTGAGGTAAGACCTCCAGCATTCCTCAGTACACAGTCAAGACCTGGGTAGCGTTTGGGCCCTCCGTATGAGTGCGGACCAATTGAGCTTACTTGGGAAATACTGGTGGTTAATGCTCCTGTTCCCCCAGGTCCCCTTTTTCTTGGCATTCTTTTTCTCATTTTACTCAACGTGCTGGAGGAAATTGTCTCTGTACTTCGTTCTCTGTCCGTGCTCCATACTCATGTCCTCTGAATAACTACATGTAGTCAAGTTTTCCTGTACCTCCCTTGTACAATTCAGAGAAATTTTTTCCATCTATTTTGAAACATGCAAGTTTTTTAGAAAGTTTAATTCTAGAAAAACACATTTTTAAAATAGGATGGAATCCCCCCATGTCTTTGTTTTCTCTTTTTTTTAAATTGTATTAAATGGGTTGTCTCAATACAGGGATTGCTAGCTATGTTAAAGATCTTGCAAAAACAAGTCATTTGCAATATGTGTCCATTTTAAAAGTGTCCCTACCTATTCCTGTTTCTGACAGCACCATCACTCTTGAGCCACTCTTGACAATTGTGAAGAACAAATGTCTGTTAGAAACCACATTTTTTACAATAGGACCTGTAGTCTAGCTGCATTTCACAGCAGAATGCCCCCCCAAAAATTCAAAACATGACCCATGAGCCCCTTTTGACAATTGTGAAGAACAAATGTCTGTCAGAAACAACATTTTTTTATAATAGGACCTGTAGTATAGCTGCATGTCACAGCAAAATCCCCCAAAAATTCAAAACATGTCCCATGAGCCACTTTTGACAATTGTGAAGAAACAAATGTCTATTAGAAACAACATTTTTTAGAATAGGACCTGTAGTATTGCTGCATTTTCAAAGCAGCATGACCCAAAAAATTATAAAAATGACTTCTCAGCCACTGTTAAAAATTGTGAGGGAGAAATGCCACTTAGAACCACATTTCTTTTCCAAAGGACTAAAGATTATTGCTGTATCTCACAGCACCATGAAACCACAAAAAATTATAAAAATGGGCTTCTCAGCCACTGTTAAAAATTTTTGGGGGCAAAAATGACCCCAAAACCATTGCAATGCGAAAAATTCTAAAGATGAAGTGAGCAAATGGAATAAGGTTTTGTCTTTTACAGTCCTTTCCCCACAAACAAAACCAGCAAAATGAATGTTGGGAAAAAAAGAATAAAAATTGGGAGTAAGAAATGATATTTTAAAAATAATTTTTCAGAGGACCATTTCTGGGTTTTAAGAGGAAAGTGAAGTAGACCGGCAACTAATCGGTTGGACCTCAGCAATTGGGGCCACAACATCATCAGAGATTTCCCTGCCCGATTCATCCTGATGAAAGTCAAACGATCCACATTATCTGTGGAAAGCCGGAGGCGTTTGTCTGTAATGACTCCTCCAGCTGTGCTGAAGGTCCGCTCAGATATGACGCTGGCTGCTGGGCAGGACAACACCTCTATTGGGTCCGGAACACATCCAAAAACATCGGTGTTGAGACGCAGATAGTCGTGCACCATGATCTTAAGCTGGTCTCTGGGTGTTGTATGTGTGCCCTGCATTGCATGCGTTGGTGAGGTGGTAAATAAAGATTGCCAGAGGTCACCCATTAGGCTTCTGCCATCTTGCCTGCTGCTGCTGCTACGGCTACTTGGCACTCTACTGCTGTCACGTCGCTGGCGTTGTTCCACCGTGACATTTGAAGAACGTGAAGCAGACGCAACAGATGTCTCCAGTTGATCAATCAGCAAGGTCTCCATTTCCTGCATTTTACTCTCTATTTGGGTGGGCGGAGGGAAAGTGCTGAGTTTTGTTTCTTACCGGGGATCCAGGAGGGTGGCCACACAGTAACTGTTGTTCATTTTGATGGCCTTAATGCGAGGATCATGTTGGAGGAAATGGAGCATCCAAGCACTCATTTGAGAGATGGAGCCTTGATTTCCCAGCCTCTGGGTCGAGGAGCCCAGCAAACTGATCTTCCTCCCTCTTCCTCCTCCGCCTTTAAATTCGCTCCAACCACTTTCCAAGGCCAGGCTGACGGTAACGTCGGTCTCCAGGAAGACCTCTGCCTCCTCCTTCGCTTCCTACGGCACAGCTTCAACACAGCCCTGACTTGCCTCAGATGATGCACCCTGAGAGCTGGGCACCGCCTTTCACTAGCCCTGGACCCCGAACCACTGCCTATTGAAGACCAATAAAGTTGAGAAACTGTGGGCCTTGTGGATTCGACGGAGAGAAAGGCTCCAAAGTCCGCAGCTGTGTCCGTCTCATCCTCCGTCGCTGGCGGGACCCGATGTTTCAGAGTGTCCAACGATCGTTCCAGAAACTAAGATCACCACAATGCTCATGCTGACCCAAGGGGATCGTCCGCATGACCATTTTGGTGGGTTCTTCAAAAACTGGCAAAGGTGGTGCAGAGTCTTTCACCTGCCCTCCACTCTCGGGGCTCAAAAACCCCGAGGTCAGCACCGCTGCTTGTCAGGCCATGTGTCACTTCGTACGCGTAAATGGCATTGCGCTGCTCCCACAATCGCTGGAGCATTTGGTGGAGGGTTGAATTGTGGCCACGTCAACAATGAGACGGTTGACGGGGAGGCCGAGCTGAGGCTGCAACGCAGCCGGCGGGACGAAGCAGGGTGCGAACGGCGGAATGCGAACTTAGACTTCGAGCCTTCCTCAGCAGGCAGTCCAGGGCCCGGGTTGCTCTTTAGAAATTTCTGGACGAAAAGGGTTCATGACATGTGCCAGGCAAGGGATGTGCTCCGCCCACGATCTTAAGGGCGGCCAGCAGATTTCGCCCGTTATCGCACACCACCTTGCCTGGCACAAGGTTCTTGTCACCCAGCCAGCGCCCGTTCTCGTTGCGGAGAGCCATCCACAGCTCCTGACTTGTGTGGCGGTCTCCAAGACAGATTAATTTCAACACGGCCTGGTTTCTCTGGGCCCGTGATTTTCACCAGAGGACCTTGGGGGAAAAGCCCTGCACCATCCCTGTGGTTTTGAAGAGCGTGCGCCGAGCCTGAGAGCCACCATCATGACCAGAGACATCCACCCAGCTCATCCAGTGAGCTGTCACAGATATATATCGGCCTTGGCCGTGCTTACTAGTCCATGTGTCGGTGGTGAGATGGACTTTTCCGGGCACAGATGCAGACAACGCGCTTGAAATTTTAGATGACACGTGGCTGGCCAGGGCAGGGACGGCTTTTCTGGCAAAGAAATGCCTGCTCGGCATCTGGTATTGGGGCGGGCCATGACGTGGCGGAACCCATCTGTGTCCACCAGTGGAAAAGGGAGCATTTCCAAGGCCAAAAGCCTGGCAATGCCGACATTTAGGTTTTTTGGCTTTGGGATGGTTTGGGTTAAAGTGTTTCTTCTGCTCCCAAACCTGGAAGACAGAAGGCTGGCTGCTAGACTGGCCACTGTACGGCGTGCAGGTTGTCAAACTTTGGGGGGAGGGAAGGGGTAGGATGGGTCTCTGGTGGTGCTGGTGGTACTCGGGTGATGGTGGAGGCTGAAAACGGAGGTGATCCCTGATCATGACTCTGAGGACATGGGCAGCTGAGGAACGCTTGGTGGTGGGGAAGGATGGAGGGAGGAGGCGGAGCTGAGGGTGTGACAGTGGTTGGAAGCCCGGCGTCGGTCTGGCCTTTTTTGGCCAAGTGTTGCCTCCATTTCAACTCATGAATTCACTGCATGTGACTAGACATGTTGGTGGTGGTTAAACACCTAAGATTTTTGCCTCTACTTATGCGTTTACGGCAAAGGCGGCATATGACATCGCTGGGTGAATCAGAAGCTTGCTCAAAGGCGGCCCAGGCTTGAGAGGTCCTGGACGTTTTTGACGGCGATAAGCGAGGAGCGGGGTTTCCACTGACCGTGGCTGGCGGAATTTATATCAGTGGACTTTGCGACCGCCCTCTCCCTTTTTGAGGTGGGACCATATTGACCACTTACCCCTTTGTCTTCCTCCTCGTCCAGTGATGAAGCGCTCGCAAACAAATTCTGCGGAAAAGACCACGATGGATCCGCAATGTCGTCCTCATCATCATCATCATCATCATCATCATCAACACAGGTGACTTGGTCGTCCTGACTTTCTGCATTCAGAAGCTGCGGGCTACAAGCAAGAGGCACTGCAAGGCGTTCCCGACCGCCCAGGATTTTTGCTGATTGACCGGCTTCCTTATCCTCCTCTGATGGCATCAGTAACTGGGCGTCAGAGCAGACAAAATCATCCTCTTTGGCCTCTTGAATCTTTATAACTTGCTTCTGACCTCAACCGCATTTTTGTCATCAAAGAGGTATTCAGGGAAAATGGAGTATCCACAGTGGTGGGTACACGAGTTGACCATTTGGCTGCCTTGTTCTATGTTGGGACGGATGTTAAATGATGATGATGACGACAATTTGTGGCTGGAATGGGTAGGGCAAGGAGGGTAGACTGCTGGTTGAAGGTTGCAATAACCACTGAAGTATACAGATTGGCGACGCTGTTCGTTACTGTGATTTACAGGGGCCCTGACCAGCGATGGACAGGCCTGCGGTTCTGCAACCGAAGATCCGCTGGCAATGCGTGTTGTCACCAGGCACTGGAAGGGAGCACCTTCTCTCGTACCTCTACCTCCATGTCTCACCCCCCTCTTTGAGCGTTACCCACCTGAATTTCGCTCCATGTTCAGAAAGATAAAAATATGAGAAGGGTATGAAGAGTTTGGAAAGTCTATTATTAAAAGACGGCAAATCACAGCTATTCTCTAGAATCCCTAAAATTCAAAACAAAAATGCTGGATTGAAAATATTTAAGGGCAAAGGTACCTCTATTCAACAAAGCTTGACGACCAAAACGTCGAAAAAAACACTATCTGAAATGTATACGGGATAATAAACGTTATTTTTGGGCACCTATCAATTCCACTTGTGGTGACTACAAAATAGACTGTATTCAAATTTAAACTGCAATGTAGCTCTATCATCAAAGCTGGCTGCGCCAAAGTTGAAAAAAAAACGTATCTGAATGTATGCGGATAAAAAAAGTAATTTTTGTCACCAATCAATAAACCTGTGGTGACACAAAATTGCTGGATTGAAAATTTAACTGCAATGTAGCTCTATCTACCAAAGGCTTGACTGACCAAAGTGAAAAAAACTACTATCTGAAATTTTACTAGGATAATTAAACTTATTTTTGGCACCTATCAATTCCACTGTGCGTGACTACAAATTGCTGTAGTCAAATTAATGCAAGTCGCTCTATCAACAAAGCTTGACAGTCCAAAAGGTGAAAAAATACACCTGTCTGAAATGTATAGGATAATAAACGGTATTTTTGGCAACTATCCAATTCACCTGTGGTAATACAATATTGCTGGATTCAAATTTCAACTGCAACCATCGGTGGCTCTATCACAAAGCTGCCTGCACCAAAGTGAAAAAAACACGTATCTGAAATGCTTAGGATAATAAAGGTATTTTTGACACCTATCAACTGTGGTGACTACATAATTGCTGGTTTTCAAAGTAAATGCAAGGTGGTATATCAACAGACGCTGGATGGGCAAAATTGAAAAGGAACACCTATCTGAAATGTATACTGATAATAAAAGTGGAGTTGTGCACCTAGCAAAATTAGACTGCAGTTACTGAAAGATCTGTTTCCTAATATAAGTTCGGACTGCAATATCCAAGTAAAATTTCAATTGAAAATAGTTATAATAAAGCTTTTCAATGACAATTGTTACACTAAGTCTGGGTGACAATATCCGTATTCTTAAAGAGCTTGTCTGTGATCGCCCGCGGGACCCCCCCCCCCCCCCACCCGCTCCCCCCTATGACTTTACTGCGGTAGATGCTTCATTTAATATTCTCTACCTAATACCGAAAATCTGCAAATCTTGATCTAACTAAGGTTCACAGGGCTAAAAGTTAGAGCTTTCTTGTGATACATATAGAATAATTTCGCTGAGCTGTTTGCTGAGCTGGTTTGGA
>JAODAL010026813.1:0-56075 GCA_025379985.1 Phyllomedusa bahiana | reverse complement strand
ATAGCAAACCTGGGTGGGAAAGGTGGGTTTTATACTCCCCTTTAGGTAGTTTTTATGTTTCCTGTGGGTAAATAGGTAATTAAACGACTCTTAAAAGGTGGGTGTGGTAACTTCCCCTGTAGGTAGGTATACATCCGCCTTTAGGTAGATGGGTAGGTATATATGGACTCTGAAGGGTAGATACTTAGTTCATGGCCCTGTAACAGAATAATATATTTAACCAAAGTTTAGAGTCCCAAATCGGGGATATTTTATTTTTAAAGGACATTTATTACTGCGGTGACTTACTAAAGGGAGGGAAAATTTTGACATGCTGGCCCTTGGAACTGAAGTTCCAGCTCCCCCCATCATTCACTGGAGATGTGTGTCTGTGTGTGCCTGTGGTGTGTCTGTCTGTGTGTGATTCTGTGGTTCTTAGCCTGTGACTGTTGTGAGTAAATTTCATTGCTTGTTCCCCCCCACCCATCCCTCATTTTTTTACACTTTTCTCCTGTCCGGAAAATTTGGGAATTTGGGGTGACATCACAGTCCCATGACCTCCCTGCACAGGTCCTTCAACCTTCTAATGATTTCTGCTATGTCTTATTTTCAGGGAGTGCCTTATATTAGGAAATTCAACTAAATCTCTGCTATGTCTTTCTTTCGGGGGTGTCTTATTTTCGGGGAAACAGGGTGGGGACGTGTGTAATAGCTGTAGATAGGGACGTGGTGTGTACATAGCGAGTGGGGACTGGTTGTGTACATAGCTTAGATGGATGGGGGGGGTGTAAAACTTATGGGGATTGGGTGTACATATGTAGCTGGGGAGGGGAAATACAAGCGTAGATGGGGGAAGTGGGGATTACAAGCTTGAAGGGGGGAAATGTACATGCTGAAAAGGGAGGGGGGGTGTACATCGTGAGGAGGGGTGTACAAGCTGTAGGGGGAGGGGGGTGTACAAGGTAGAGGGGGGACGTGGGTTTACATACTGTAATGGGGACGGGGTTTACATAGCTGTAAATGGGGACGTGGGGTGTACATAGCTGTTGATAGAGAAGTGGGGGTGTACAGAGCTGTAGATAGGGACGTGGGGTGTACAGAGCTGTAGATAGGGATATAGGGTGTACATAGCTGTAGATGGGGACGTGGGGTGTACATAGCTGTAGATGGGGATGTGGGGGTGTACAGAGCTGCAGATGGAGATGTGGGGATATACAGAGCTGTAGATGGGGATGTAAGGGTGTACTTTTTGGCTGCTATAATAAATATCCGTCCATCCGCTCGCTGAGGGGATTTTTGTGTAGCTCTGTGAGTTCCCAGGATGAAGTGTTATGTGTTTAAGGTTCAGGGATGTATGTGAGGTGAACTGATCTGATGAAGGGTTCTCCATCTCTCAGCGCAAGATTCATGTGGATAAGCAGGAGCAACCCACCCTGGTTTCCCTGGAATCCGCTTGAGCGTCTCAAGATGATGGCTCTGACGGTCCGGCTCCGGACCCAAATAAGGAGTTCTATCAGCTGCCTACCAGTCGCAGCCAGGTCAGTGCAGTAGCAGTCTGTGTGAGGGAGCAGTGTGTACAGGCCGCAGCTAGGTTTCCCCTGCAATAGTACGTGTGTATATAAGAAGCCTGTGAGGAGGGAGGAGGGTAGAGGAGGGACTATATTGGATCACAAGAAATTGTACTGGAAACTATTGCTCAGCCCTTATTCTGGATGTGAGTCTCACTAAAAATAGTGGAGCAGACATTTGGCTATTTCAATACTCAATGACAGGAGATCATACATGAAAAAAAAATGTACTAATAAGCACTCGTGTGTGGCATGCTGGCACTTGTAGCTGTGAAACTACAAGTGCCAGCATGCCACACCACACATGTACTAATTATATGGGTTGTGATTAGTACATGTATTTAACATGTACTGCTGTGGCAGTACTAGCTGGTATGGAACATAGTGTGACAGCATTCCATACCACAGATGTATTAATCTATCCGTTCCGACTTACATACAAATTCAACTTAAGTACGAACCTATAGTCCCTAACCCGGGGCTGCCTGTAATGACTATTATCACCATGCCATAACCACGTATCACCACAAAATGCATATTAAAAGTCTAACAACAGTCAATATGCACGAGGTGGTGATACGTGATATGCTGTTTAAATAGATTAATACCCTCATGGGTTAATATACTACAGAAGTGAGAAAAAAAGCCTCTTCAGAATCGAATATCACACACTAAATGACATTAGTTACCCTAGTTGTGGGTTTCTATTTTGGTCTCATCTGACCACATGACCTTCTCCCATGCCTCATCTGGATCCTCCAGATGGTCATTAGCGAACTTCAAATGGGCCTGGACAGTGCTGGTGTGAGCAGGGGGACCTTGCGTGCCCTGCAGGATTTTAATCCATGACGGCATAGTGTGTTACCAACAGTAATCTTTGAGACTGTGGTCCCAGCTCTATTCAGGTCATTGACCAGGTTCTCCCCCGTATATTACTGGACTGATTCCTGACCTGTGTCAGGATCATCCTTACCCCACAAGGCATTATCTTGCAGGGAGCGCCAGACCAGTGAAGATTAACATTAATCTTGTGTTTCTTCCATTTTCTAATAATTGCGCAAACAGTTGTTGCCTTCTCACCAAGCTGCTTGCTCCAGCCTTTTGCAGGTCTACAATAATGTCCCTGGTGTCCTCCTTAGACAGCATTTTGATGTTGGTCATGGTAGGGAGGTTGGAATGTGATTGTGTGGACAGGTGTCTTTTATACAGGTTCAAACAAATGCAATTAATACAGTTAATGAATGAAAACTAAGAGGTCTTCTTAACCCCTTAAGGACCTTGCGTTTTTTCTCCTCGCCTTTCCAAAGCCACAACTTTTTTATTTTTCCACCTACCTAGGCATAGGAGGGCTTTTATTTTGCGGGACAAGATATTCCTTTCTAATGGCGTTATTCACTGTACTATATAAAATATTGGGAAACCACAAAAAATTTGACACAATGTGAAAAAAACCATACTTGCGCCTTGTTTTCAGTTTTTTTTTAGGGTGTTCAGTCTCCATTATAAATGATGTGTTCCCTGTATTCTGCAGGATGATACGATTCCGGCAATACTAAACATGTAGGGTTTTTGTTATGTTTTGGTACCGTAAAAAAAAATTCAAACAGTTTTGATTTCTGAAATTTTCTGCGACCAATAACTTTTTTGCGCTAACACCTATGGGCTTAGGTGAGGGTGCATTTTTTGTAGGCTTAAGTTTATTTTTTTTTTGGTAAGATTAAAAAATACATGCGATTTTTTTGGTCAATATTATTCCAATTTTTAGAGAACGTAAAATGACCACAAAACTCAAATTTGGCTTTGAAATTTTTTTCTTCTAGGGTGTTCAGTATACGGGATAAATTGTTATATTTTATTAGATCAGACTTTTTCGGATGCGACAAAAGGGGGGTGACTTAATTTTTTTTTTACACATTAAAACATTTTTTTTTTTACTGTAGCTTTGAGCCCCCCTTCACCACTAGGGGCCACGATTGTTTCCACAACCTAATGCATTGTATAGACAATGCATTAGGGTGTACCAATATGGCGGTTTCACTACTTCCTGTCTGGGGGGCAGGAAGTAGTAAAACCGAAAACATGGCAGCGATGGAAGCTTTCACAAGACTTCCAGCTGCCATGTTAACCAATCGTAACCCTGCCATTTTGCCACGGGGGCTCCGATCAAAGTGAGGAACGGAGTGCAGCACTAGTTCTCATTCATTTACATGCTGCAGCCATGTTTGCCAGTTATGTCCAGGGTCGTTAAAGAAAAAGTAACAGATCTGTGAGAGCAAAAATACTTGCTTGTTGGTAGGTGATCAAATACTTATTTCATGCAATAAAATGAAAATTAATTATTTAAAAATCTCTCTCTAGGTGGGAAAACGTGCAAAATCGCCAGTGCATGAAAAACTTATTCTCCCCACTGTATAAAGTGTGGAATGTCTTTAAACATTTCTGCATACTTGGAATCACTAGCCAAAAGATACCAAAATGCCTTCTAATAACAGGTTTCATCAACTCACTATGCGAGTAGTCATGCTGCCAAATCGTACTAAATCGGACAAATTTCTCTTTGATTTTTTTCAATATGTTCCTTATAAGTACCTGTATCGGAATACATTTTTCTAGAACTAAATATTTGACTTTTGTGAATCCCTACAAAAGGTTTGCAGGGCACAATAGCTGTTTCTATGGTGGATATTGTTACGAGCTATAGCCTTTGAATAGAGGGTAGTATGTAATTGTTCGCCAGTCTTCTGGACTTCTACAGCTAGAGGATGCCTGTGTCCATAGTGACCGAGAACTGTATAAGTGGCAGCACACCATTGATGTAATCAACAATCTTATGGACTTCTTCTGCGGTTCCAGTCCATAGTCCAAAGATGTCATCCACATATCTACAGTCCCTGACAGAAGTTCTGTCACTTATCCATGTTGTGGAAGCCAAAGCTTATAACCTGACATAAAATTCATCCATTAGTTTTAGGAATGACTCATATGCAAGCTGAATTATATGAAACCCTCCCAAATGAGGTTTTGTTAACGGAAATAAATTTGCTTCACTGCTGAAATATTGATCATTTAAGGAACACAGAAAAGTCAGATTTTGGCAAGACAAAAGTTTTGTTGCTCATAGAAAGTAATGTGAAAATCAAACAAATAATTCACTTCAAATACAAAGATATGTTTATAACATTGGTGAATGAAGTTGTGGTGCTATTAGAGCCATATTTAATATTTTGTGTGACTTCCATGAGCTTGAAGGACTGCATCCATGCGTTTCGACAATGATTCATACAATTTATTGATGAAGACATCAGGAATAGCAAAAAAATGCAGTCTTACATGCCTCCCAGAGTTCGTTAAGATTCTTTGGTTTTGTCTTCCAAGCTTCCTCTTTTATCCTACCCCAAACATGCTCAATGATTCTAGTTCTAGTTGACACAGGGACTTGAGGTGACCAGGCCTGTTGGAGCTGTGCTGAAGTGGAAGAGGGGCTGGCTTTTGATTTTCGAACCAACAAACGTTCCTCCTGAGCATTTGTCTTGCGGGGTCTTCTAGACCTGGGCTTGTCAAAAACATCTCCAGTCTCTTCAAATCTTTAATTAATTCTTTGTACTTGACGCTGAGACACATTAAAGGTGCCAGCCACCTCTGCAGTGGATCTGGTCTTCAGACTTTTGATAATCAAGGCTATGGTCGCAGGGTGGATTTTTGGCATGTTGTCAGAGGTCAAGTTGCAGTTTAAGTGAAGGTCTGGGGTGCTGTAGTTCTTTTTATACACACCCACTAATTAACCGATCAATTAGTGAGCACAGATGAGGCTGTAAACAAGGATTGGGTGCATTATATGACAAGGCGACAAAACTTTTGTCTTGCCAAAATCTGACCTGTGTTCCTTAAAAGATCAATATTTCAGCAGTGAAGCTAATTTATTTTTGTTAACAAAACCTTATTTGGGAGAGTTTCAGCTTTCAGATGAGTCATTCCTAAAACCAATGGATTAATTTTAAGTCAGGTTATAAGCTTTGGTTTCCACAACATAGATAAACGACAGAACTTCTGTCAGAGACTGTTATATCATGCCTTAAGATATATACAGAATGGAAATGAACGTAAAAATCTATTCTCAAAAATAGACATTAAGATAGTAGCATAGCTGGGTGCTACTGGGAACCCCGTTGAGGTCTCCTGTAGCTGTAAAAACAATTGATCCCCAAATCTGTAGTAATCTTGGTCAACACGATGTCTAAGAGTGACATTGTAAAAGATACAGCAGAATTGGACAAAGCAGCATCCTCACTTCGGGCCTCTCAAAATGCACACTTTTGTAGTATATCAACCCATGAGGGTATTAGTGGACTATTTATCCATTCTGCGCATGCTTAAATGCTTAAGAAATAATGGGGTATTCGCCTTTGAAACGTCGCACGCAAGTAGGTGTTCACCCGCTTGCAACAACTAAGGACTTGTGATGGACGTTAACACAATGAAGCTATTTTGCGATACTTGAGTAAAGCAACACATAGTATTTTTAATATTTTTGTCACTTTACTGCATGATCTTTAATAAATAGAAGAAACGTTGTTTAAACATAAAAGTCTGCATACGTTGATGTAAAGTGCAATTGTGAAGCTTGGAAGGACATTCCTATGCAGACAATCCTGAAGGTTGCTACACTAATAATTTTCTGTCTTTTAAATTGAGGGCCAAACTACTACATACCTACCTAGGACCAATCTATCTACCTACCTGTGGTCTAACTACTGCCTGCTACCTACCTACTTGGTGCCTAACTGCTGCCTATCTAATTAACTGAGGCCTATCTACTGCCTACCTTCCTGGGGCCTACCAATCTACCTACCAGGGGTGTAACTACTGCCTACCTACCTACCTGGGGCCTATCTACTGCCTGCCTACCTAAGGCCTAACTAAGCTATGAAACGGGGACTTCCTAGCTACCTGGGGCCTACCCACCTAGCAACCTACCTACGTGGGGTCTTGCCTGTTTACCTTTCTACCTAGGGCCTTGGCTACCTACCTGGGCACCTGCCTAACTACCCACCTATCTACCTGGTAATATAATTCTGAGAGGTACAGGCTGTAGCACAATCTTGAAGGGGTTAGTCCTCTGTTTCTCTCCACCACTCTAGGAGACTATCTCTAAGCTATGGCCTTTGCCCGTTCTCTCACACCTGGGAAGTTTGTACAGAGTTTGGGGATAGGGAGGGAGATGCTGGGAAAGTGAGTATTCTAAGATATTTGTGTCCAAATCTGCAGGGACAATTGTTGTCCAGGAGAAGTAATCATGGTGGTCTGGACCTGATGCAGACGAAAGGGGAAAGTGGAACAACTCAAGAGAAATGTCACCTGTGAGTCACTGGATGTTACTGCAGTGTAATCATTTATACATCTGCAAAGCCGGAGTACACTGGTATCTACCACAATATGGTCAATGTATGAGGGTATTAGTGGTCTTTTTATATAGTGAACTTTATTCAGTAATAGTATAGGAGTATTATTCAGTCAGGATGTCATGGTAAATTGTGGTTGAATTCTGTCAGTATAATCGGGTCGTTACGTAGTAGCATTATTGGTAATGTTGGTCTTGCTATAGTGGGATTTGTTTAGTAGCAGCATGATGGTGATATACATATGGTGAGGTATTTGCTCCATTATCTAGTAACTGCATTACCATTATTCAGAGGTACTGGTAAATGTTCGTGGTGAGGGAGGGTCTGGTGGAGGTTGGCCTCATATAAAAGTTTGCTATGGGGCCCAGCCTGTTCTAGTTACGCCCCTGCATAGGCCACTACACTGAGATCTCCCAAACTCAGAGTCAGATCTGATCATTTTCCAATATTTAATATATTATTGCTGGCCTAGAGGTCCACTCAATTAGCAATTATTACAAGACCAAGTTATTTTCAGATACAGACCATTCTACTAATCCCTCTCCATTTGAGAAGCCAACAAACGATACATTATTCATTTTACTAGGCTGAAGCAGGATCATGTTTAACAATCCCTTAAACATCTTTTCAAATCACCAAAATGTAACTCAACAGTTACTTTTCACAGTTTCTGGAGATGTCTAAAGCTAATGCTACTCCCTTTAAATGCATTCAAACTTTTTAGGAGTTTGGGGATAAGTGTGGCAAACCACTAATACATGGCACAATATTTCTGCATTTATGTCCCTCAACAAATAGGACATGTCAGACACACTAAGGCTTGATAAGGTTAGATTTAGGGGTCACACTGCATCTTTCAGGACATATTTCAGGGCGTAATTGCGCTGCAATGCACCCCGAAATATGTCCTTTAATTACGGTAATCAAAGCTCTCACAGAGAGCTATGATTACCTGCTGCCTTCTAAACTGCATATTAAACGCAGGCAGAAAGAACGTACATGTTTCCAGCGTATACGTGGCAGGGATAATGAAAGTGAATGGGGCCGGTCGGGGCTTGCCCCCCTTGGCTTTAGAATAACGCGCTGATCAGTGAGTTCTTCTAAACACACGGCATGTTACGGCGCACACAGGTATGCGCCTCAAGACGGAGTGTGAACACACCCTTAAAGTCATGAATTTCCTTGTTGGCCTTCTGAATTTTTTTTTTTTAAACATTCTCTTAGTACTGTTAAAACATATGTCCTTGCCGGATGAAAATCCTCGACAAACATCGGTGTATAGTTGGCAACGGAACTATGAACAAAACATCTACCAACCTCTAGAACAAAAAATATTTCTAATGTTAACAAAACTGAGTTCTATTGGCTCAAGTTTATCTGGTCAGTCTACTATGTACATTGTAAATTTGCTGTAATCTTTAATATGCAAAAAACAGGAAAGCTGTAGGCAGGCCCATTACTATAGTTGGGCAGTTGCCCGGGGCGCGGCTTGCCTCAAGGGTTGGTTGGCGCAATCATGATGTGTACTGATGCCAACTGCCTGTTGACTATAAATGTATGAGCAGCCAGCATCTAATGCTGCACGACTGGTTTAGAATGGCTGTGCATAGCTCACAGCTGCATAAGGAAAGAGCCAGCTTTCGGAGACAGTTGGACTCACCAGAGATGACAGCAATAGTTAATTAGCATCTTTTCCCTCTCAGTCTTTGTATATACAGTGCACAATGAGCACTGTATATACAGATAGGCTTCCTGCTCACAGCGCCAGTGGCTGCTGGGGTTTTGTAGCTGCAGAAGCTGCTGGGTTTTATTAGACACAGTTAAGCTCCACAGTCAGTACTGGGGCTTTATTTTCTCTGTAACGGAGGCGAATTTAGCAGCCCCAGTTACAGAGGAAATCAGCAAACAAATTTAAAACAATATGTAAAAATGCACTCCAGAGGTCTTTTTCTGGACTCATAGGGGCACAATATGTAATATGACTGTGATGGGAAAGTGACACAACTACAAAACTTATTTTGGCGTCACTTGGCTGTAAAAAAATATATTTAAAAAATAAATGTCTGAAAAAATTTAAAAACAAATAAAAATAAAGCCTTACATATCACAAAAAAGCGTAAAAAAGCTTAAGTGTTATAGTATTTAAACCCACATGTTTGTTCTAAAGAAAATTAAAATGTGCCTAGTCACAGGAAGGAGGGTTAAATTGGACCTAGGTTGAAATAGTGTGGTTAATAGTAACGTGGCATTGTGCCACATGTAATGTGGAGGGGGAGGGGGGGGGGGGGGTTGGGAGAAATTTTTTTCTGTGTGCCCTAAGTGTGATTTATTAACAGCCCTGGACTTAGGATTATTTTACATGGGCCAATAACTGGCTAATAGGAGCATCTCTGCCTTCTTCCCTCTTTCTGATTTCAATCTTCCTTACTATTCTTAATAACCAGGTTTATCATCTCATGAGAAGAATAATAATGTGCTAATGGACTACATAAAGGTTGCTTTTGTTATGCCTACTACATTGTAATTATTCCCTATTTACTTCTGATATAAGAAAATTGTTATTATCTAGTTACCTCTAGATATTGTGTAAACTACTCATTATTCTATTTAAAATGTGGAAAACTAATCAAAACTTTAAAACTAAAAAAACAAAAAAAAATAAAAAACAGAGATCCAAGAACTACCTTCTACTGACCAAGCTTGGTACCCCTCTTCTTACGAGCAGTTATGCACTTTAATTTTGCTTCTGTTAGTGCTTTCTTTTACTTGTGACTAAAAAGACGACAGTAACACAATTTCACAACCTTGTTATAATTTATTGTACTTACATTGGCAGACAGCTGAGAGGTCAATGCTGCCACTTTCTCTTGTTGAGGATTCCTAAAGCTCTCCTTTCCTAGTTTTTCGGAATTTGCTGCGTCCCACATAAAAATAAAAAGAAGTTAAACAGTTACTTCAAATTTTACTCCCAGCAGAAAGCTAGAGTGGGCAAAGAAAAAGAAGCATCACAGGTAAGAATTTAAAGTGTACCTCTGACTGCATCCTTTCCTCAGCCTGATAGAAAAGTGTGGCATGCCAAGGAAAAAAAAGAGAGAGGATGTTACAGCATTAGCAGAGCTATGTCTTTGCATTTTAAGCACAAGCAGAGATTCTTTCATGCACTGCTAATGAAATTAATATGTTCTACAATGGGCAATGATGCATGTAACCAAACTTTCACAAGTCAGTTCTTACAGAGGAATAGGTTGAAGACGCGCTTGATGCCAGAGACAGAACAGAACCGTGGACTGAAAAATAAATATGTGAATATATTAGTATATCAAATAACAACTACAGCTTTTTAAACTGAAATAAAGGATGTATAAAAATCAGCATAATGATTTCAAACAATTCAAAAATAGAAAAACATATCTCAGTATTAATTTTCATTCTAGTTAATAAATAAAGCCAACCTGCAAAACTACTGCAATAAGAGTAATAGAGCACCCCAAAGCAACAGAATAGGATATTCTGCAGCTATGTCTATACTGCACAGGAAAACGATCGTATCTTTAGCGCTTTTCGTTTTTTTAAAAGCGGTGAAGATACGATCTTTCGTGCGGCCCCATAGGCGGCAATAGGAAAGATGAGCTGTAGTCAACACAGCTCGTCTTTTCTCTGCTCGTCTTTCGGTGCCGGCGTATTATACAACATGTTGTATAGTATGCCGCCGCTTCTCGTTTTCTTGCCGTCTTCCCATCCAATACTACTGTATGGGCGACGTCAGGAAAACGAGAAGTGACCGCGGTTTTTGCACAAAGCGTGACAAAAGCCGTGGTCCTGCATCAGAGAAAAAACGGCCGCTTTCAGGCCGTTTTTTGTCCGATGCAGTGTAGACATAGCCTAAGAGAAAAAAAGCTTCTGTACATGAATTTGTTTTTATTTTAACAGTTTTCTACCTATTACTGGGAATACGGAGAAAACTGTAAATTTATTATTTATTTTAAAGCGCCATTAGTTTCAGGGTGGGTTACCTACATAACATAGGTCAAACAAGTACAAAGGTTACGATAAATGACTAACAACTGGTACAGAGGGAGAGGACCCTGTCCGAAAAGGCTTCCTCCTTCCTACTAGGAAAGAGGAAAGAGACTGAAGGTGAAGTGACAGACATGTTTGTGGGGTTGAGAGTGGCAGCAGGGTTATTGTAGGTTATAGGCTATCCTGAAGAGTTTTCAGGTTGCATTTGAGGCTAGTATAAGTGGAGGAGACTGATTTGTTAGTGCAATGAGTTCCAGAGTATGAGGGAAGCACAAGAGAAGTCTTAGAGATGGATGTGTGAGGAGCTTACAAGAGGAGAGCAAAGAAGAAGTTCCTGTAAGGGGAGAGATTGCTTGAGGGGAGGTATCTAAAGATTAAAGGGGTTTTCTTATCATAGGCTTTCGCAGACATGAGCTGTTTCTCTGTCTCTTAAAGCTTCAAATCTCCTCCCAATAGGCGTGCCTTTCCTCACTAAAGACTGGTAACATCATCATTCTGTGTGAGCAGTAGAAGGGAGAGGATGTCACAGCTCTACAGACGTCCTGCAATGGTGAGTTCTCATGCCTTCGAGAGCGGTTTCCTCCCACCACAAGCTCCTTGTAACCAGAACACCTGTATTGTTGTAAGTAGTTATACATACAACCTGAACTGATGAAACAAATGTGAGAAATGCACTCTGCTCCTCCCTCTGTTATTAGGCAAGAGGTAGAGTGGAAACAGAATGTATAATGCTGTGTTATATGGTTGGGGAGAGAGTGAGTCTAACAGCTAGAGACTGAGTTATTGCCCAGATTCTTCACACAAAGCGATTACTGTGACAGAAGCATAGAGAGGAGCTCAGACAGCCTTTACTATACAGAAACAGCCATCATAGAAAGCTAAGGCAGCTAGTTTCACTTTCATTTTACACAGCTCAGAGAGGAGTAAGCACAGAGTGCAGGCAGCACAATCATAGCAGAGGGGCCGTGTCCCAACAGGGCTGAACTAAATATCAGGTAGCCAAACACAGCAAAGGGGGCGTGGCCCGACCCCAGGCTTCAAATTTAGCTCTAGACACACACAGATAAGCTCATATCTGCTATACTAAATGAGTTAGGTAATGCAAACCAATTGCAAAAGTGCTTATTTCTACTGTCCCCATCATTATAGATATGATCTTTGTAGCGAGAAAACCCCTTTAAGGCAGAGATGATTGGAGGGGAGAGCTTATGAAGAGCCTTGCAGGTGTTGGTTAGTAGCTTGAACTGAATTTGCTGGGCAACAGGTAGTCAGTGAAGGGATTAGCAGATGGGAAAGGCAAGGAGTGTTGAGGAAAGAGGTGGATATAACGGGCAACAGAGTTGAGAATGGTTTGGAGGGGAGCAAGAGTACTAGACAGTAGGCCGCAGAGAAGGATGTTGCAGTAGTCTAGGTGGGAGTCAACAAAGGCGTGAACTAGCATTTTTGTAGTATTGAAGTTAAAGAATGAGCGGATTCGAGAGGTGACAGGCAAAGGTTATCCCAAAGCAGCTGATTCGAGAGGTGACAGGCAAAGGTTATCCTAAGGCAGGACTGATGAGATTGTAGAGCTGTTGACTGTGATACAGAGATTAGGTGGGGGATTCCATGGGATGGTGGAAAGATGATGAATTCAGTTTTTTCCACATTTAGTTTTAGGAGACAGGAGGAGAAGAAGGGGGATATGGAAGATATACAGTTTGGGGTCTGGGAGAGTAGAGAGTTAACATCTGGGCCGGAGATGTAAAGTTGTGTGTCGTCAGCATACAAGTGGTACTGAAAGCCATGTGATGCTATGAGTCGACCTAGGTCAAGAGTGTAGATAGAGAAGAGTAGGGGACCCAGGACTGACCCATGGGGGATGCCAACAGAGAGAGGGCAAGAGGAGGAAGTGGTGCGAGAGTGAGAGACGCTGAACGTCCAGTCAGCGAGATATGAGGAGATCCAGGAAAAGACCAAGTCCGTGATGCCGAGGAACAAGAGAATTTGTAGCAGGAGAGAATAGTCGACAGTGTTAAAGGCAAAGGACAAATCTAGGACAAGGAGGACGGAGTAGTGACGTAAGGCTTTAGAGTGGTGGGATCGGAAACTGTCTTGCAGCGGATAAAGAATAGAGTTGGAAAAGGGATGGGAGGACACTTCAAGATAGACGTGCTGTGCAAGGAGGCAATTTTGAGGCAAATGGAAGAAGTAAGATGGGACAGGGACATTGGGTCAAGAGATGGCTTCTTAAAGATTTGTGTGATGATAGCATGTTTAAAGAGGGAAGGGAAGATGCCTGAGGTTAACGATAGGTTGAAAAGATGGGTGAGGTCTGGAAAAATGACAACACTAAGGTCTGGGATGAGGTGGGATGACAGTGGGTCAAGATAACAGGTAGTGAGGTTAGATTTAGACAGTAGAGAGAAAAGCTTGTCATGAGTAAAAGTGGAGAAACAGGTTAACTGGTAAGAGCATTATGCAGGTATAGAGTTGGGAGGTGGGGACCGTACAGGTATAGAGATTGGCTGTGGGGACTGTGCAGGCATGGAGGTTGGCAGTGGGGACTGTGCAGGTATGGAGGTGGACAGTGTGGACTGTGGGGTGAAGCTTTCTCAGATGAGATTGATTTCATTTTGGAAGTGAGTGGCAAAATCATCTACTGAGAGGAGAGATGGAAGATGTGGTGCCGGGGGACGGAGGAGAGAGTTGAAGGTGTTGAACAGTTGTCTAGGTTTGTGAGAGAGAGAGGATGTGACAGTTGTAAAGTAATCCTGTTTGGCAGAGGAGAGTGCAGACTTAAATGTGAGAAGTGATTGTTTGCATGCAGCAAAATTGTCATTTCTGCAATTTTGGAAACTCGCCTCAGCTGTTTAGTCAAATCTGAGTGACAGGGTCTTCTATTGACTGGGGGGTCTGTTGTGCATAAGGCTATGTTCACACGGCAATAATTGTGGGACGTATTTCGCCCGCAATTACGCCGTGTTCGGGAGCGGGGGGCCGGCAGCCCACCGGCCCCATAAACATTCATTAGTCACGGCGTGTATACGCCGTGAATAATTGACATGTCACTTACCTCCCCGCTCGCCGTATTGTGCGAGCGGGGAGAGGAGACGTAATCCATAGTTCTCTATGAGAACTGTGGATTACCGTAATGACTGGGACGTATCTCGCCCCGTATTTAGCCCAGTACGGCGTGAAATACGGGGCGAAATTCGTCCCATTTTAAGCCGTGTGAACATAGCCTAAGAGCTGTGACCAAATCAAGATTGAAGGTCGCCCAGCAGCTACTAATGAAAAAGTCAGATTCATCCCTGCCAACATACCGCAAGAATGATAAGTGCTCTTACACTTCATTATAAGGAGTCATAAAACTGTAAACAGTGTCTCTGTCATTATGCTGACAGTTTAACTTTAAAGGGATGTTCCCATCTCATTACTTTAAACAGGTAGGCAAAGGTGAACATTATTACCAAATACATTTTTGTTCCGATTTTGCTTTTTTTCAAAGATAGAGCAGTTTTAAACTCCTACTTTTGTACAGATGCATTCCTAAGTTACCATTCACCTCCTTGCTCCAGCAGTGGCCAACTTGTATCAACTCCTTGCTGTTGCTTACCAACATCAGGATGGGAGCTTACCAATACAAACTTTATAGGGGTTTTCCACATTGGCTATTTCACAGAAAATATTCTTCTCCCCGTTTTAGGCTCCCACTTGTTGTGCATCTACTTGTAGCCAATTCTGCTAGATAGACATTGATGATAGAGGGGTTGTGAAAAACAATGACATTATCTAAACAGAATGTGAGCTATAAATGTGAGCTAGAGCTATGTGCTCTATAGACCTGAAAGGATGGCACAAGTCTTCTTTCTGGTCATTAAAAGGGTTTTATCACCAAGCTGTTTCACAGAGCCAGAGGCAGCTTCAGACTTACGGGTTAGGCTGTGGGTGGTTCTATAGCAGTGATTAGCATATCAGATCTTTATTCCCACTTCTTCCTACTGCAGTGACATGACTGTAGGAGATTTAATCTATAGTGCACAAGGCTACAGAGCTCAAAGATGTGAAAACCAACGCTTATCAAAGATAAACAATCTCTAACCAGAAAAACTTGTGTGCACTCAAGTGGATAAAATATCTCTGATCTTCTAACGAGGACAATCTCGGAAGAGCAATGTATTTGGTTAAAGTCTTGATTTACCATTTCCTACAAATCTAAAAGCTAATCTCTGTAGTGAGAAAACTCTTAACTCTAAGGATTAAAGTTTTCTCATAGTAGAAAGATAAAACAGGAGCATGAGAAACAAGCTTTGTCCTGCTGATACCACCCAGCAGGAAGTGAAGTTACCAGTCAGCCATCCCTAGAGCAGAGCAAGAGGTGGTTGGTAACCAAGGGAAACTTGTGTAAACAGACAGAAGATAAAAATGGCTTTAACTCAGAAATGAAGCAACTTTAGAAAAACAATGTGTTTGGTAATAATATTTACTTAAAGCTTAATAATGAGATAGGAATACCCCTTTAGCCCTTAGAGTTAGACACAGGGGGAGCTCAGAAGCCTTGTGCTGTAAGGTCAGGGCTGCAGAGTAACACTTATCTTTGTACGTAAATACAGAGATCACAGTGTGACTGTAAAAAAAAAAAAAAAAAAATCATCAGCCCTCTTGGAATTTTTTTCCTCTCAGACAAAAAACTCTAGCTCACATTTTTTATCAGACATCCCGATTTAAATGTAATTAAAAATTTTAAACACCCATCACCAATGTCCCATTAACAGGCTTAGCAAAGCTGAAATGTGACTCAATGCTGTATAAGTGTCAGGAAGTGCCTGAAGCAGGGTAAGATGAGAAAGGAAAACCCTTTAAGCATTTCACATTGTTTCAGCTGAAATGATTGGTCAACAACTGTTCAACCATCTTCTTTCTAAGGTGTATGGCCACCTTTAAAGGAGTAATAACACCCACAGAATTTATAGGGAGAAACAGCTTTATTATAAAAGAGATTGGTCTAAAGGTGGCCACATACATAAGTTAAACAAAGGCCAACCTCAGTTCAAGGAAGAACATTTGATCATCATGAGCTAAGGGCTCATGGGCCCAGATGCAAGAAGTCAGAATGCCCTACCCCTCCCCCCCCCTCCTCAACACACACACAAGACAGTAAATGTTAAGGTGGGTTCACACAATGTTTCTGCGTACATTTGTGGTATCTGTCGGGGTTCTGGGAAAAAAAGGTACCCTGGTGGATACTGTAACACGGCTGCGGTGGCCTTGTAGGGGTAAATGGAGAAATGTAGCCGACTGTGGACTATGTTTTGAATTGTCTGCAGGTGAATACATTTATTTTAAGGGACACAATAGTGTAGTTGACTACGCTATTATATTCCATAGAACAAACGTATGCACCCGCAAACAATTCAAAACATAGTCCACGGTCGGCTTCATTTCTCCATTTACACCTACAAGGCCACCGTGGCCGTGTAAGGCTAGGTCTGCACTGCACTGGACAAAAAACGGCTGAAAATGTTTTTTTTCCGATGCAGGACCGTGTGCAAAAACTGCGGCTGCTTCTCGTTTTTTTGCCGTCGCTCATGCAATTGCATTGTACAGGAAGACGCCAAGAAAACTAAAAGCACCGGTGTATTATATAACATGTTGTATAATACGCCGGTGCCGAAAGATGAGCAGAGAAAAGACGAACTGTGGAGACTACGGCTCGTCTTTTCTATTTCCGCCTATGGGTCTGCAGGAACGATCGTATTTTCAGTGCTTTCAAAAAACTAAAAGCGCCGAAAATATGATCATATGATCATTTTTCCAGAACCCTGATGGATACCGCAAATGTACACAGAAATGAAGTGTGAACCCACTGTTACCTCTCACCAGTGGCGTACCTACAGGGGTCTCAGTGACCAGGCCCCTGAGCCAGGGGGGCCCATGGCTCCCCCTTACCACTCAGCTACGACTGTAGCTGAGTGTAGACCCAGCAATCGTAGCTGCCACAGCCACTGTCTGCGCTAAGTCCCCTCTGCTCGGCAGCAGCAGCAGCTCTCACAGCATGAGCAGTCTTCACAGGAGCAGGAAGCAGACCGTCTCTCTCCAAGCACTGCTCCGACTCTCAGGCAGCAGCCATGACCCACCTCCTGCCGGGACAGCGATCAGGACTTACACAGTAAGGGCATGTTCACACTGCGTTTTTGGACGAGGTTTTCGGGGCATTTCCTCGCCGAAAACCACATTAAGGGCATGTTCACACGACGGATTTGGCCGGGGCCTAAACCGCGTCCAAATCACGCCTAGTTTATTAACATGGTTTACTATTGGAAACCGCGTTAAAGGGGTTTTGCTGCGATCTCATCTCATACCTCCTGCATCCAGCTCTTCAGCTCTGTGTGCTCAGAAGGGGGCGTGTGTGATTTGTTTGAATTGCATATCATGTGACCCAGCAGGCTGACATCACAAGGCTCTTCCTCTCTGTAGTCAAAGAAAGGTCTGTTTATTTATTGATTTGCAAGCAGATACTCTGTAGCTCAGAGGTAATGTTTTTGCTTTACAGCACAAGGGTCCTTGGTTCAAATCCCGGCAGAAACTTAACCTGTGGATTTTTTTTTCTCTTTATCAATGCACAAACCTGATTGAGGTTTCTTTTTTATTTATTTGAACTGTTTGATTCATTGCTAACTAGTCCAAAGGACAGGAGTAGAGTGACAGCACCTGGGGTTTGAACACTCAGCAGGTACCTGAAAAGAGAGGTGATGTCTGAGCATGTGTGACCAGGACTGAGGAGTTCACAGCCCTGGTCGTATCCCCTGGAGATGAGCTGTAAACAATGGATCACTAAAGGAGCAGCTAAAACAAAAACGGTGCAGAATTTTTAATAATGATGAATGGTGAAAACGTTTATTTTTTAATTTTCAAACTTCCCACATCAATTTTACTTCGTGGCAAAACCCCTTTAATATTCACACGCCGCGGGTTTGGCCGTGGCTTTGGGGCTACGGCCTTACTGCACGTGTTTGAAAACTCTCCTGTCAATTCTTGACAGGGAGTCCTCAGCACGGCGGCCGCGCGGTGTCGCCGCGGCTGGTGGCGCAGTTTTTCCCCCTGTCTACTAATTTGCATGGAGGCAAACCCTCGTCGCCAGCCGCGCCCCAAACAACGCCCCACTTGCGCCGCGACCCCGCCCAGCGAGGGCGAGATTTGGCCGCGGGAACCGCGGCGAAAGCCGCGACCAAATCCGTCGTGTAAACGGGGTCCACCGTCTTACTCCTGAAGTGTCGGGTCAAGGGGCTTTTGTTTGGAATTGCAAAGGGAAACCCCAACGGGAGGCTGACCCCCGGGCATTCTGGTATAGAAGTCCCAAATTTTTGCGCGATATTTAAGCTAAGGGGGATGTTTTTCTTCCAAAGGGCTGCTGGAGGAACCCGGACCACCCCCACCTTTGGGCAATTTTTATACGTTAATTGCAACTCCAGGCAGGTGGTCCGGCACTTTGAAACCTGTATAAAAAGAAATGTCGGCATTGTACCAAACTGAAGGATTTAACCCCTGTTTCTTGGGTTTGCAAGGATCACTAACACCCTGAAAAAATTTTTTTATGGGTGAAAAAAAAAAAATTTTCCCACATCAAACCGGGGAAAACCCCTTTTTTCCAGGCTTACCTTTTATGAGGGAACCCCCTTACGGGGATGAAAAACCCCGGTAAACAGGGAGTCAAAGGCCGGGGTGCGCCGGGCGACCCATTTTTTCCTTCAAAATTTGCTCTAAAGGAACCCTTTTTCCCAGACGGAAAAACCCCCCATGCGCGCTCGAACCAGCCCACGGGGGGGAAATGCCCCGAACCAATCCGCGGGTAACAAGAACCCAAAATTGTGAACCCACTTGGAAGAGGTTTTTGAGGTCCCAGGTGGACGGAGGGAGGACCCAAAAAATAAATGGTTTCCAGAAAAAGGGGCCCAAAGCCCAAAAAGGGGAAACCGGGCCCCAAACAGCTTCCTTCAGCATTTTTTAAAAAGAGTTTTGTGGGCTTGTTACATGAAACAAAAGAACGGGTTTGGGGGCGGTCTGGGCAGAGGGGGGGAAAACCCCGGAAGGAAAATTTGCCGGGGGGAGTTAGGGGTTTTGCGCAATACCCACCCAAAAAGTTATTCATACCATTTTTAATCTAGAAACAAAGAATTTAAGGCCCCAGGTAATTAAAAACCCTACAAGTCCGCACCTACCCCCCCCTTTCCCTTTGGGCTTAGAAGTTTTCCCCTTTTGAGCTCGGGGGGCCCTTTGGTGCCCCATTGAACTCGGGAAACAACCCCGTAATGGAGCTTAAAAAAAGGAAAACAAAAATTGAACCTGAAAAAAAAAAATTGGGTGAGGAAAAAAAGGGGTACACCCTCAAACCCAGAAAAGCCCCAAGGGTCCCCAAGGGTCACCCTGTAGAGAAAAAGATACAACCCAGCAGGAGGATAAAAACCCCCCGCCCCCCCATAAGGGGGAAGTCTTAGGAACACCCCAATTGTAGAGACTCCCTTTTCACCAAAGAAGGAGAGTTAAAAGGTTTAATGGTCTGGATGTTGGACCGTAAAGAATCTTGGTTGTCAACCTTTCAATTTAGGGGTAATTAATTTTAGCGGACGAGACTAAAATTATCCAGCGGGGGACAGCAGTGGAAGGAAGGGTTAAGGGATTCTTTAGAAATTAAAGGGGACAAAACATAGGGGGCCGGGGCATTTGTTTGCCCCCAAAAGGTTATGCCCAATGATTCCCGGGAGGACCGCCCCGGGGCCCACCAAGTGTTACATAATCAGTTAGTTAATAGAGGTGGACAGGGGAAACCCTTAGTGCAATTCCGATTCTCACTGACAAGGCGTTAAATTTTTTTCCTTCGCTGAGGATTTTTGGGGTAAACAAATTTTTGGTATAAAGTGGGGAAAAATCCTTGCAAGTTTTTCGAGCAAGAATATGAGTCCTGAAAAGGGTTTTACCGCGTAAACGGGGAAATCAATCCAAGGGACCATGCCCAAATGGGAAACCGATAAATCCCTTTGTTTCAAGTAAGGTCCAAAGGCCTCTCAAACCAGTATCAAGGTGGACAAAAGCCCGCGGGGTAAAGCCCCCATTTGCCAACAAAGGGCTAATTTTAAGGCCCCAAAATAAGAAGGGAAATTGGCCTGTGGGGGGCCCGCATGGGGTCCATGGGGGGGCCCACTTTGTTTATAGAGAGGTTTCCCTAAAAGAAAAGGGTTTTTGGGGCAGGGCAGAGGAGGCCCCTTCAAGGGAATTTATGGGAGAGATGGGGATAACAAGGGCTTGGAAAAATTTACTATAAAACCCCATAAGCGGGCCCCAGGGGTGGACCCCTACCATCCACTCCCTCCTCCACCGTAGAAAGTCCCTTTTGACTGGGGCTGATGACCAATAAATTCGGGAAACAAGGGGTTCCCCCGGAAAAAGAGGGGAGGGGTCTGAAAAAATAATATTCAAAAAATGGATTTAAAAATTGTCCGCGCAAAATCCTGGGGTGGGGGTAAACAACAGGGGACCAACGGCGGGCTTTTGAACTTGGAATCAAGGTGGATGCCTTTCACCAAGAGGGGTTGTTTAATGGCCGACCATTTGTTCCATATTAAATTTAGATTTGATTGATTTTTGTAATAAATTACCAGACCCTCAAACAAGGAAGGGAAAAAAACTTTCCAGAAAATTCAGACATCTAGAAAGGGCTTTGTTATGCTCCAAGGGTTTTATCCCCCCTTTGGAGTGCCTGCGCAATACCCCGTGGTCCGAGCCTTTTTAATGCGGCTGCCATGCTTAATCAGGATTCCACGGAAACGCACTTCAAAGCCTTCCCTTTGTATAAGAGGCGCAGTGGGAATCAGCAGCGTGATTCCTCCCGAAAATGCTCCAATAGTTCGCTTGAGCCCCCCCAAAAATACCGAATCCAACAACAAGGACTCATTGAGTCTCCAGGGTCGGGCGTGTGCAGAGAAGAAGGGGACATGCAGGGATATAAAAATGGGAGCATGATCAGACCACAGCAACAGTCCCTATGGAAGAGGACTGCAGCATGGGAGTGTGCAATGCTGAAGCAAATGTATCCGATTCTACTGTATGTGTTGTGGGGTTGCGAATAAAAACTATAGTCCCAAATCAGATGGGTGTTGAAGCCGCCAGCCGTCAACTAATTGGAATTGCAAAAAAAGCCCTTTTGACACGTTTAATGGCCGAGTATGCTACAGAAGAAACGCCCAGTTCGAATTTGTCCAGGGTGGGGTCAAGGGGGTCAGATTAAAGTCCCACAGAACAGATAACGCCCCTAGCCCGTGAGTGCAACTCATCCAGGACCTTCAACAGGAAGGAGACCTGCCCAGAGTTTGGAGAGTAAACATTAACAATCGTGAAATCATGACCGTTAATGTTGAGGACTAAGATGAGATATCTAGCCTCCGCATCAGCTATACAATCTAAAAAACCCGATGAGCTAGGGACTTGTGGATAGCAATGGCCACCCCCCTATTTTAAAAAAAGGACAGTTGCAAAATGCCACTGGGGAAATATCTATCTTTAATGGAAGGGGCATGCCAATTTTAAAATGTGTCTCTTGAAAACAGACTATATGAGCTTTTTTGCCGGTGGAATTGATAGAGGATCTGAGAACGCTTCCTAGGAGTGTTAAGGCCATTGGCATTGAAGGATACCAACTTAAGGTCTCCAATTACATCTAGAAAATTGACACACGTTGCGCTCCTCCAGCGTCCAGTAGGGGTCAGGTGTGGAGAGAAGAAAGGGAGCAAAAGGAAAACAGGCCCGGAGAGGGGTGCAAAAAGACAGGACCAGAAAAACAGAAAAAACATAAAACTCCTGCAAACAAAACTACGAGTAATCGTAAAAACCAGGAGACCCAAAGGGCCCACATGTGGCCAAAAGGCAATCCAACCCTATGTGGGAAACGTGCATGTCAAAGCCGCCATAGAAGTCGCTCCCTTTATAAGTAATGAGCAATACCAATGAGAGAGAACCCAAGGACAATGCTAGAAAGGCAAAACATCAAATATCTTCCTGCGGTCTCAGCAATATAAAGGTCTCACGGTGCTCCCTGATTAGACCAAAGTGTAAAAAATGAAAACATCAAAATAGCTCCCCTAAAACAAAATACTGAAGAGAAGGAGAGTGGAGGAAATAGGGAGCATGGTTTAAGACCGATAAGGCCGACACGCTTAACCTGTAAAGGCAAGAAACCGTTAGAAAGCATATCAGTGCGGATCTCTAAAGTGCCTGCGGCCGAGTTGGGGGATGGGCCCCCCCGGAGATTTAGATTACGTTTTGAGCGCAGGGGAGCCCCTGGAGTGGGGTCTCCCTGGGCGGCAAAACCCCCAGTGACCGGTTGGGATACAGGAGCGGCACCGCGGGCGGCAAAACCCCCCCCCACTGAAAGAGAGGGCTAATCAGACAGGGAAACATCAGGGAGTTGCAAGTCCCGCAGAAACGTTGGCAAATCCTCAGGGGAACGCAGAGTATAGGTGCGTTCGTCACGCCGGACAATCAGAGCAAAAGGGTATCCCCATCTATAGGAAATGTTCCTCTTCGTCAGGGCACTTAGGATGGGTTTCAACATCGCCCGCTGCGCCCAATGTGTGGCGGGACAAATCCGGGAATATCTGCAATGGATGACCCCGGAACGCCAAAGATGGACAGGATCTAGCCTTCTGAAGAATCTCCTCCTTAAGAACATAGAAGTGGACCCGGCAGACAACATCCCTTGGGCGTTGGGAGTCCTTGCTGGGAGGGCGCAGGGCTCTATGGACTCTATCAAGCTCTATGTAGGTATTTGGATCACGGTCCAGGATGGTATTGAAGACTTGTGATATAGCAGAGTAGAAATCTGAAGCAGGCACCGATTCTGGGAGGCCCCGGATCCGAAGATTATTCCTCCTTCCTCTGTTTTCCACATCATCGAGGTGCTGTTGGAGAGCAAACAGTTGAGAGGAATGCTGCTGCACCACTCCCTGCAAAAGCGGAGAGCGAAGTGGAAAAGAGTCCTGGGCTTCTGTAGAGTATCCACCCTGGTGGTCACCGCTGAATAAATCAGAACGAACCTGGCAAGTTCCTTCCTATATTCATCCAGGAGCCGTTTTGTCATAGAAAAAATGTCCTGTTTGGTGGGTAGATCTTGTGTGAGACATTGGAGGTCCGCCAGGGTTTCGGCTGACTAGCTGCAACAGGCGGTGCACTCGCAAGCTCCAGAGCCGCCTCGGTACGGTCAGGTGCAGTCCCCGGGTTTAGCAGAGCATGGGATCCTTGCAATGGAGAGCGGGAAGCAGAGCAGAGGCCCACGGGTCAAAGCAAGGGCTATTGCACCCCTGCGAAGGAAAGGCCGCCGGGGGGAAACCGGGGGTGGGGGAATGGGTGGGCGTGGAAAACGGCCTGCACAGGCGACCGCAGCGAACGGCTCCCACGGCCCCATACAGCATGAGGTTGGACAGAGTCGGCCCCCCCCCAGGATCCCGTGGACCATGGGGATGAGTGAGGGCCATGACCCCTGTCAGGGGCAGTATTAGGGACACCCGGGGTACAGGAATGTAGGAGAGGGCCCAATTTTAAAGGTCCCCCCCCGTCGCCCCTAGAGGCCTTGTTGTGGACCTCATATCCCTCCTGTTTTATCAGGGGGCCAGCATCCGAAATTAGTGGGGAGTCCATGTTTGGGGATCCCATCTGTGAGCCCCTCTCAGCTGGAGATCCGGAGAGAGGCAGGGTCCCAGCTGTAAGTGTCCCAGAGTCCCCGGCCAGCAACCCCAAGGGAGTCCCTCCCCAAGCTGGCTGATGGGGAAAAACGAGGGGAGACTCACGGTTCCGCTGACCATCCTCGGGTAGGACGCAGGAGGCCCTCCTGCAGTCGGGAGCCCGCAAGGCCCGATGCGTCCCTCAGCTCCTCTTTGCGCTCCGTGCACGGCGCAGGGCTGTGAGGCATCGGCGCCAGTGATGATGCAAGCAGAGGCGCCGGCACAGCTGAGGCAGTCGGCAGAGATGTCCCTGCATCCGGAGCGGCAGGCGGCGGGGGTCCGATCCCCGGCCCCGCACCCGGAGAGACCACGGCAGGCACCGGAGACAGGCGCACGTCCCGCGCATCCGGACACACGGAGGAGGAGGCCGCAGCCGGCGCCACGACGCCGCGAGCGGCGCGGCCAGCATCCAGGCGCTCCAGGGAGGCCGGAGCCCCAGGTAAGGGCTCAGTGAGCTGCGCCCGTCTTCTCCTGCGAGCCGAGCGGGTGGATGGAGTCTCAACTGAGGATAGCGCGGCACGGCTGGTCTCAGCGGCAGCAATGTCCGGTCGGCCATCTTGGGGTCCGCAGCGAGCTACTCCGCAGATATCCATCGCACCAATTAGGGAACTTGTTGTTAAAAAGTATTGGTTCACAGTCATTTTTCGGGGGTAAAGTGGACCAAGCTTAAGTTTTGCACCCGGGCATATGAGTCTTTAGCTACGCCCATGCTTCTCAGATATGAGGCACTAGGTAATATCTAATGCCTCATATCTGACAAATGGTGCCTCATTTTTAACACTACTAAGTGTAGTACCTGGCAAAACGTGTGCAGGTGTACAGGATGGAGAGGATCAGCTCCAATGAGCTCTTCCTCTTCGTGTTTCCCTCTCCCCCATCCTGCTGCAGGTACTGATGGACAGTGGGCGGGCTGCCAAGTTTATTCTTTAGGCAGATCCAAACCTTGCTGCCCATCTGCTCTGTAAGCCCCCTCCCGCTCCCCTTCCAATTAAGTAACGCCCCACAGCGAGTCCCACAATACGGAGTCTGTTACAGGCTCTGCTGCTGCATATGCATGAGAGGGGAGGAGCCGGCAAAGGCTTGTTTTCCACCTCATGCTGAAGCCCTGCCTGCTCCTCCTCTTTTCACTAACAGTCTCAGCATGTCTGTCACCCCGTGCGGTTACATCCTCACTGAATCCCGACACCCGGCACAGTGAGGTGTGTGCCAGTCTGTGCTATAGAAAACCTACGTATTGCTGGGACTCTGACCTAGCGATACGTACAGCAGGCAGAGGAGAGTGGCGAGGGGGGCCTGCGGAGCCCCCTGGCTCAGGGGCCAGACGCAATTGCGACCGCTGCGACCCCTGTAGCTATGCCACTGTTGATCATCTAACATGTATAGGGGAGTTGATCTCTCAATGGCAGACGTTAGGTGGAAGAAGGATTAGTCATAGTGGATTTCAACATGTATACCTTAAAGAGGAGTGATGTCAAAAAAATATGTTTTATCTAAGTCTCACTTGTTTTATAAAAAACATAACTGGCTTATTTATTTGTACGGTTACATTAACTAAATATTTCCCTTTAGCTTTATCCACATTTGTTTTTAATACATAATTTTATTCTATTTTGCATTATAAATGCATAATTAATTTATAAGGAATTGGAGATAAACCATTAGTTTGTCTTAATTATACTTATTATTATTATTATTATTATTATTTATTTTTAGAGCGCCATTAATTCCAGGGCGCTGTACATTCAAGAGGGTTACAAACATAACATCATCAAGTCAAACAAGTTCAATGCTGACAGTATGTGACAATCAACTGGCACAGATGGAGAGAGAACCCTGCCCGCGAAGGCTTACAATCTACAAGGATGGGGGAAAGAGACAGAAGGTGGGGGCAGACATGTTTGTGGAGGGTGTGGTGACAGAAGGGGTACTATAGTTTATAGGCTATCCTGAAGAGATGGGTTTTCAGGGTGCTTTTGAAGCTGGTGAAAGTGGAGGAGAGTCTGATGTGTTGGGGCAGTGAGTTCCAGAGTGTGGGGGAAGCACGGGAGAAATCTTGGAGACGGTTGTGTGAAGAGCTGATAAGGGGAGAGCAGAGAAGAAGGTCCTGTGAGGAGCGGAGATTGCGTGAGGGGGAGTATCTGGAGATTAGGGCAGAGATGTACGGAGGGGAGAGGTTATGGAGAGCCTTGTAGGTCATGGTTAGCAACTTGAAGTGAATTCGCTGGGCAATGGGAAGCCAGTGAAGGGATTGGCAGAGGGGAGAGGCAGGGGAGTAGCGAGGAGAGAGGTGGATAAGACGGGCGGCAGAGTTGATGATGGATTGAAGGGGAGCAAGAGTGCTAGACGGGAGGCCACAGAGAAGGATGTTACAGTAGTCTAGGCGGGAGATGACAAGGGCATGGACCAGCATTTTTGTAGTGTCAGGGTTGAGGAATGAGCGGATTCGTGAAATATTTTTCAGGTGGAGGCGGCAGGCGGAGGTGAGGGCTTGGATGTGTGGTTTGAAGGACAAAGCGGAGTCAAGGGTTATCCCGAGGCAGCGGACTTGTGGGACTGGTGAGAGTGTGGAGCCGTTGACTGTAATAGAGAGATCAGGTGGAGGGATGGAGTGGGAGGGTGGAAAGATAATGATACTTAAACTGCATACATCATTTTATTCTGATCATTCTTACAGTAAAATGTAGAGGAATGTTCTGGTTAATGTCCTTAAATCTGAACAGTTATTTAAGTGGTAAATGATACTGGAGAAACCCGAATGTTTTTGAAAGTTATCCCTGAGTTGTTGTTTTTGTATTTAAATTTTCAAAACCTGTTCAGCTACAGTATGTATTCTAACCTCCCTACATGTTGATATTTTTAAACTGGAGGCTTGAGTATATAAACAGCTACTAATGATCATATTTCTAGTAGAATGGGGGGTTAATGGAATGAATATGCCCTTTTCAGAAAAACTATATAGGAGCTTATTACCTAAAAGGATGGGAAAACACATAGCCAAGGTGGAATAAAGTTTCAGGGACATTTTTTTTTCTTAGACCTGTAACATTTTCCTGCCCAAAAATGTCACTACCTTACCAGATATCTTATAAAAATTGGGAGGTGTAAATTGTATAACATGTTGAGATTTAAAGGAATTTGTATATATAACATGCTGAACCAATATGCTAGCTCTGTTTGAATAGGGCTCAACAGATCCCACCATCAGTTGAAGTGGTGTTAAAAGTTTTCAACTGTTTTGAATGCAAGAACTGTTCTGACTGACTTTGTCTTAAAAGGGTTCTCCATGAAAAGAAAACAAAGTAAATACATAAACTACATGTCTTAAGAAAAACATTCCTAAATACCTTTAATTAGAAATTTCTGCTCGTTTTGTCTAGGGGATAATCATTAAAGAAGAAGAACAAAATGGCCGCCAGGCTACCTTCACAGCAGAAACCTGTTCTACAGGAAGTAGGACAGACTCTGAGTAACTTCCTGGTTAGGCTGACTGGCATCACTGGGCATGTGTTGTGCTCAGTCAGTCTGACAGACTTGCAGTATGAGGGACAGCTCTGCAGGTTAGGAAGGAGACCGAGGGCTGTGTGTATATACACACATATATAAATTTGGTGTGGATATAGTATATAGAATATACAGCTCAGCTGGGGGGAATATGCAATATAACAGCGTCTGTAAGTATTTCACACTCTGGATTGTGACAGATAGTTACAGATTATTTATAGTATTCCTGCACTATGGGCGACATGTCTGAAAAGAGGCGCTTCCACACCAGTTTTAAGACACATTAAATGAGTGTATAATGCGCCTGAATAAATCTGTCGAAAATCTGGCGTGTGGTATGCCTTGTATAGCATATTTAATGCCTCATTTTGGCGTATACAAAAAAAAGGCGCATAGCATATCATTGCAATCATAGGTGCATTCAAAAGTGTCATGCCGGGCATAAAATGCATCTAGCTTTGCTGTACGACAGTTTATTTATATAGAGAATTCGACGTCAACAGTTTTTTGGTGCAAAATACACCCAAAAAATGGTGCAGCCCTAATGGAACATGCTGCCATGTTCTTATTTTTTGGGGTTTCTCACACAACCCCATTAAGAACACCAAAGGCATAACTGTTCAAAATGAGATGCTTTACAAATAAAGCCTTCCTTCTTCATCTTCTGATACATCCCAAGTTGTCCACTGTATTTGTGGTCATTGGTTTCTGGAAATTGAAGTATTTCTCATACAAGGTCATGGCTGGCTCATGACAGCACTGCACATTTGTCATAGAGAACCAAATGGCAATTGAAGCCCAGTAAAGGAAAGCAAGGGATTTGTGGATCCGTGCTTTTCAAGAAAATGAAATTTCAGTAGTTCCATAACCCTAGCCTACAAAATGAGAAGAGGGTTTCTCTACACTCAGAAAATAATGAAATCACTAGGATAAGCCATTACTGTATATCTAGTAGATTAGAGGGATGACGTACTAGTGTAGTTATACATCCTCTTCACAGATTTTCTGTACAATACTACTCACGGTAAAGTGGCTAGTTGTATTTTTCAGCACGGCCAGGTAGCTGGAAACCGCAGGAAAATAAAAATGGGAGGCAGTACTATATTATTAGCTCATCATCTTCATTCTCAGGATCGTGGGTCCAAGAGAATTAGAAAGTGATAGCATATCTAGGTGAAATGCACTTCTTCCAATCACTTCATTATATGTAATTACCCCTTGACATGATACATGTCTTGCAGATAAGGTAAAAATGTGTTAATTATGGGCGAATAATCAACAAGCAAGAATCAGCCTGAGCCACAAAATATTTTACGTTCTTTTTTTTTGTAGGTATGGTGGATTTGGTTAACATAGGCAATCACAGATAAATAATAGAGCTAGATGTATTATAATCATAGCAAAAAACTGTAGCCCATTAATGGCATACTTTTCAAAAAAATTCACTCACCATCCTCAGCAGGGTCTCTAAATGAGCCAGATCTAGTCATCGTTCCTTTAGGTCGATCAGCAAGAGATAGTGAACTCCCTAAATTTGAAGAACTGAAAAGTTCAAAAGAAGAGTCTTGAGCTGGAATACTGCTTGACCGAGCAATACGAGGAGCAGAAGAGGGACTCACTGTTGAGTAATAAAAGAAAAGAAAATTTGAACACATTCTGACTGCATGATTTCTAATAGTACTTATATTTGCCTATAAGTCATGACATTTTTGCTGTGATAAGTTATTTTTAAGCCCTCTTAAAAAAAAGCCAAGCAGAGAGAAAAAAAGCTATATAGCCTCTAAAACTGCTAACACTCTCTCTTCCAGGAGAGACAAAGAAACTGACATCAGTGCCAAAGGTACCCACTGGTTAACCGAGTGTTTCTGCCCCTTTGTTTCAGAGATTAGTATTGTGACACAAAAATCTTGACACATTTTCACAAATTATAGATACCTTTAAAAGGTCTTTTCACATTTGCATGTATTCTTTTGCATAAGGTTTGCGTTACTCTTTGAAGGCAGAAATGCATGGAAACTTGACGGAAAGCAAAATTTACCAGAATTGTGACAAAAAAAGCTTTGTATCAAATGCACTGTTTTTGACCATTTTTATCAAAAATAGTATAAGCTTTAAGATCGCATAGTCAACAAATGTGGCACAGGGTATTATACGAAATATAAACTTTGTATAGTAAGAAAATGAAAACATTGATTATTGTAAATTTTAAAATTAACAGAGAGAAAAAATAAAAATGAAACTCACCCAAACATGCTAAAGGAGGTTTCCCTACATTAGTAAGTGGTAAAGGTGGAGGTAGAGGAGACAAGTCATCATTGTCTTGAATGCCCCCAATAGTGTGTGAATGACGTCTCTCCTTGGGTTCATCCTGAGAATGTGACTGGTACCTGATATGTTGAAATAACAGTCAAATAGAATTCTTACACTAACTTTTCTAATGTAACATAGTGTACAATGCTTTTATGAATTATAGTTTGATATAGAGCTGTCAGTGTAGAAAATTTAGCTAGCAAAGCAAACATCTAAAAATCAACCCCTCCTTCACCATGCACATTTAGACACATTTGTAACTATGCAATTTTACTTTTGCTTGAAGAGGACCTGTCCTCACTTCTGACATGTCTTTTTTAGCATTGTGTTACTTACAAAATTATGTTTTACATGAACAATGTCAGACTGTGTAAGTGAACACCGAATTGTCATTGTTACGAACACACTTACCAGCACATGACGTGGGGGCTGCTGTAAAGGGGTTACTTTATTTCCACCCAATCTTATTTGCACCCCCATTCTACGTAGGTGAAAACTGAGTATACAGTACAGACCAACAGTTTGGACACACCGTCTCATTCCAACAGTTTTCTGTATTTTTATGGCTATATAAATTGTAGATTCACACTGAAGGCATCAAAACTATGAATTAACACATGTGGAATTATATACTTAACAAAAAAGTGTGAAACAACTGAAAATATGTCTTATATTCTAGGTTCTTCAAAGTAGCCACCTTTTGCTTTGATTACTGCTTTCTGCATTCTCTTGATGAGCTTCAAGAGGTAGTCACCTGAAATGGTCTCCAACAGTCTTGAAGGAGTTCCAGAAATGCTTAGCACTTGCTGGCCCTTTTGTTGAATTTCTTTTTTTTTTTTTCGAATAAACCAAAATACAAAAGTTTGCATATGAGAACATAATTTGCCAAATATGGCAATAGACATAACAAGCCATCACATACAGGGTTAAATACAGTTCAGAATGAGAGAAAGCATGGTGGAGACATGACATTGGCAATTTCTTTAAACACCAAATCCTCAATGACGTTAATGTATATTAGTAGCAAATTTTGAATCATAAGGGAGTAGATGCTTTATAGTATTTGGAGCTGGTCCACAGCAACCACTTATCTTGGGTCTGGTTGATCAAATGTGGAGGAATTGCCAGACATGTTTCTGCTGCAAATTGAAGGTTGGTACGTTGGATAACCTCTCTAATTGCCAAGGGCGTAGGGAGTTTCCAGCGTTGCGCAATCACTAGTCTGGTTGCTGTTAGTATATGATATAGGATGGTGTGAAAGTCAGGCGGGAAGTCTTTCAGGTTAAGATCTAAAATGGCTAATTCAGGAGTTAATGCTATAGAGCAGCATAATACTTCCTGAAGAACCTTCTCCACCTCCGACCGTAAGGCCCTAGTTGTCGGACAATCCCACCACATATGAGCCAGAGAGCCTACCTCCCCAGAATTTCTCCAACACAGGTTAGTGTGGGCCGGGGATATATGTGCAATTCTATTGGGGGTGAGATACCACCGGAGGTGTAGTTTCCTGGAGAGTTAAGTATGATTAGCACATCTAGAAAGGCTGAGTGGAACCCTTGCTGCGTCTATCCATTTATCTACTGTGAAAGAGTGTTTTAGTTCCTTTTCCCATTTACAGGCATAGTCAGGTTTGGTAATTAAATTTTAGTTGTTTAATGTAGTATACGCAGCAGAGATACCCTTCTCATAACCCTTTTTTTTAAATAGGAAGTTATGATACGGTGTAGTTGACTGTGGGCGGGGAGGCCATTTCCAGGATTGGAGTACGCTCCTAATTTGTAGATAACATAAAAATTGTGATTGGGGGATATCAAATTCCGAACTAAGTCTGGAGAATGATTTAAGGATTTTATCTTCAAATAACTGTCCTATGTTAAGGATCCCCTTGTCTGTCCAGCAACTTAGGGACAGGTGAGAGGCTGCAGAGTACAGCATAGTCAAAGAGCAAGAGTTACGATGTACCCAAACTCCTTGGGTAGGAACAATGAACTTGGTCCATACTAAAGCGGCATGCTGGAGAGTAGGGAGGTCCCAATTCGGGAGGGTATGTCCCAAAAGGGCTATACTGAATTTACCTCTCAGCGTGTAAGGACTCGCTGAGTTGATTTTTATAGTTGCCCAGTGATGTTCAGTTGAGGTGTTCCAGAGGTGGAAAATGGGTTCCAAAATTGAGGCTACATTGTAATAAGACAGATTTGGAACAGAGGCCTCCTAATTTGCTGTGCCTATATAAATAACATTTTTTGAATCGCGGTTTTCTTGCTCCCCATATGAATCTTAAAATTTTCGCTTGTAAATCCCTAATAAGCAGATTGGGGAAAAGGAAAGGTAAGGAGAGGGCTATATACAAAAATTTGGGTAGGAATAGCATTTTTGTGAGATTTATCCTTGCTAGCCAGGATAGTGATAGTTGTTCTAATCTCGTATTTCCACTTGTAAGGTAGTGGTTAAATCTGCTAAATTAGATGCAATGGTACTAGAAAGACTTGGATAAACCTTAATCCCTAGATAAGTTATATAGTCATTCGTCCAAGAAAATTGGAACCCCTTTAATTTATCTATTAACTCGGTGGAGCAGTTTATCGTCAAGAAAGTAGATTTGTTTGAGTTCAACTTATAGTAAGTGACACGAGAGTAATTGTCTAATATCGGTAGGAGAGCTGAGATAGAATTTAATGGGTCTGACATAAAATTAGAATGTCGTCTGCATAGAGACTGACTTTGTGTTCAGCATCAAAAACTGGTATTCCCGAAATCAAAGGGGTTGTCCTAATCAATTGGGCCAATGGCTCAACACATAAGTCGTAGATAAGAGGAGAGAGGGGGCAGCCTTGCTGAGTGCCATTAGAAATGACAAACGACCGGGAGTAGTAGCCCGAGGCAAGAACTTTTGCGGAGGGGCAAGTATACAGCGCCATAATAGCTTTCAGGAAATAACCTTCAAATCCAAATTTCACTAAGACCTCTTTTAGGTATGTCCAGTTGATTCTGTCGAAGGCCTTCTCTCCATCTAAGGAGAGAAGAGCCACAGGTAGTTTATCTTTACCAGCAATGTGTAGTAAATCAATTACTCTCCGTATGCCATCCCTTGCTTGTCTTCCCAGCACGAACCCCACTTGATCCATGTTAATTAGGGATGGGAGTATAGTTTGTAATCTATTAGCAATAATCTTAGAGTAGAGCTTAATATCACTATTTAGCAGCGAAATAGGCCTGTAATTTGTCACTAAATCTGGAGATTTTCCTGGTTTGGGTATTGTGGTAATGGTGGCTTCAAACATCTCTCCTGGGGGGTGTTCCACTAGTACTTATATATTTAAAGATGTTTAAAAGGTGTGGGTTCAGTATCTGGGCAAATAGCTTATAATATTTGTTAGAGAGACCATCAGGTCCTGGTGATTTGTTAAGTTTTGCTTGTTTGATAACCTGTTCAAGCTCACCTAAGGTAATAGGGCTGTCTAAAAACATTTTTTGTTCTTCTGAGAGAGAGGGTAGTTTTAGCCGTGATAGGAAGTCTGTTGCCTCTTGAGGGGAGACTGAAGGTGTTGCCCCATCTCTCCCAATGAAATAAAGGGAACTGTTGTAATCGGCAAATGAGTTTACAATCTTCTGTGGGTCATATATCCTATTAGTTCCTGACGAAGTTAGGTAGTCTATTTTGGTCTTAGCTTGTATGGTCTTTACTCTCCTAGCTAGAATTTTACTTGGACGGTCTCCTGTGAGATAAAAGTTCCATCTACTCTTGGATAGCTGGTGTTCATATTGTCTTAGACTGAGGGAATGCAGTTGTAATTTTAACTCTTTTAGTTGGTTTTCTAACTGGATGTTAGGAGTCTTTTTAAATTCAGCTTCCACAGTCATTATATTATTTAGGAGAGTGTCTAGGTCTCTTTCCCTTTTCTTTTTTGCTCTAGAGGCCAGGGCTATAAAAATTCCCCTTATGTGAGCCTTATGAGCGCACCATAGGGAGTTGGGGGAAGGAGCAGTAGGGGTATTGATATCAAAATATTCCCTGAGGGCTGGAGTAATTTCTTTAACCACGTCCACAGACTTCAGCAGAAAGTTGTTGATTCTCCAGGGAAGATAATTTGGTGGAGCAAACCTATCTCTAATATTAATAAAAATCGGTGCATGATCAGACCAGGTTCTCACTCCAATCTCGGAGGATGTCACGTTAGGCAGAATAACTCTATCCACCAGAAATAAGTCTATCCTAGAGTGGGAACGTTGAACTGCTGAGTAAAAAGAGTAATCCCTCTCTCTGTGTGGGAGTATCGCCAATGATCATGCAGATGTTCTCCCTGGATAATATCTTTTATTTCCTGAGTATGTCTTGTGCCCCCTGATGATCTGTCTAATTTTTTATCAGCCACTATATTAAAATCCCCACAAACCATCAAGTTAGAGTGTGTCAACTTTTTGGCTTTATGGATGACTTTGGTTACAAAAGAGCACTGACGTGTGTTAGGGGCATACAGAGCGAGAATTGTATACGGGACGGAGTTCAGTCAGCATTTTAGGATAATAAATCGACCCTTATCATCTATAACAGTGTCTAGGAGTTTAAAAGCTATGGTGTCTTTAATGAATATAGATACTCCTGCTTTTTTTAGTATCTGAAGACGAGTGAAAGACTATAGGGAATTTTTTTATGCTTCAACCGTGTCAGGTCGGTCGTAGTCAGATGAGTCTCCTGCAAGCAGATTACATCTGCTCGAGATCTGAGGACATCTCTCCATAGTAATGATCTTTTGAATGGTGAATTTAGGCCATTCGTGTTTAGGGACATAAATTTAATATCCATTTTGGTATGAAGTAATGCTATGAAAGATGTGTTAATGAATGCAATGATTATATGTTTGGTCATATCAGTCTTCCTCTCTTCATTAGTGATGGCAACAAAAAAGCATAACAATGGCTGTCTATACCAAGCAGCTAACATAAAGAAATACATAACAGTCACTATGAGCATAAACATAGAGATAGTTTCCGTTTTCACAGAAAGAACAATGGAGCAGAGGTCACTGCAGGTCCCTGCAGGCGGATACGGCCTAGCAGGAGCTAAATTTAGCAGGGAGAAAGAGATAAGAAGCCAAGGAAGAGTCTATTCCTAGATAGTCAAGGGTTTGGAAGACTTTTCTGGCGTTTTTGTTTCTCCGACCAAATTGGGGAGATAATCTCATGTCTGCTTCTTGTCTTCTTCACTGGGGAGGTCGATGGAGTAGTAAGGAGATTCCAAGTGGCCAGGAGATCCCTCGTAGCCATGGGGGATTGACAGACATAAGTTGTGCCGTCCTTTACAATTATTAATTTGACCGGGAACCCCCAGTGATAATTTAGGGTGTTATCTCTCAAAATTTTGGTGTATGGAAGGATCTCCTTTCTACGGAGCATTGTGCCCGCTGACAGGTCTGGGTAGATGGATAAGTTGCTGGATCTCTCTGGTAGGGTTGCGTCCTTTCTTAGCGCTCTCAGGAATTCGTCTTTTACGCGGAAAAAATGGATCTTGGCGATGACATCTCGGGGTATTGAAGAAGGTAGATGTTTAGGTTTGGGCAACCTATGGATCCTGTCCACAGTGAGATCCAGTGATGTAGCTTCAGGGAGAGTAATTGCCATTAAATCCGTTAGGAACGGGAGAAGTTGGTCTGTGCTAATTGATTCTGGGATACCTCTGATACGTATATTATTGCGCCTGGATCTATCCTCTAACTCCATCACCTTTGCAGATAGCTTTTGGACCTACTCCTCAAGCGCTGACTTGGAATCTATTAACAGATTGTGAGAAGCAACGAATTCTAGTTTCACTTCAATGTGCTCCGTTCTAGAAACCAAAGAGTGGATGTCCTTCCTTAAATCTCCCATCATATGTCTGAAATCTGATTGCAGATTTTCTCTGAATGAGGAAAATAATCTCTGTAGAGTGATTCAGCCGTAGTAGATGTGTTGAAAGGACCCTGGCTCTCTGTATCGCCTGACTCAGAGCGAGAGAATGCCGGGGACGCTGGGGGGGAGCGGCTATGTTCCCCATGTTGGTGGACAGTGGATGGGGTGTTCTGGAAAATCTCCGTTAATTTCGTTGGCTTCTGTGTTCTATTGCCGCGTTTGGAGGTGCCTCCCATGTTGTTTGAAAAATATTGGAGAATACAAAGTAAGAAATTTTAGAGGTAGACCGTAGGACTCTGTATGGTCAGTGTTGTCAGGCTTATATGGGTAACGTGCCAGGAATGATTCTGAGTGCTTAAGTGCTGTTAATGGTATTTAAGAGTTCTCACCACAGTCAGCTTATAGAGCACTGAAGATTATTATCTCTCCTGGGCCCCTCCTATGAAGTGGCAGCAAAGGGATAGCAATTACCAACCACTAGATTGTATAGGTGCACTCTGTTATTGCTGAGATGTATTAGAGGGACTTTAAGGGACCAGAGGTGCAGGTCCTAAAATGGTTATCTTCCTTTCCTCTCTCTAATGTCCTGAGGGTTTAAGAAGGGGTTATTAAGGCTTGCTGTAGCAGAGTTTGTCGTTGTCGATTGGGTAGTGTCCACAGATTAAGTGAACGATATGTAGTTTTTTAGAGAGTTTTTGACTCGTTGCTACAGTCCTCTAGGTTATATATTTGCACGCTGTTAATGTTAAAATCTTTTAGCAGAACTTTAATTGAGCTGAGGTGCAAGTCCCAAAATGGCTGTATAAGAGGGACTAAGAAGGGGTTAATAGGGCCCGCTGCAGCAAAGCTTGTCGTTATCAGCTACGTGTTGTCCACAGATTAAATGAACGATGTACAGCTTTGAGAGAGTATCTGAGTCGCTGTCACAGTCCTTTATATGTTATAATTGCTCTTTGTTAATGCTAAAGTTCAGTAAAGGAGCTTTAGGTGTACTGAGGTGTAAATCTCAAAATGGCTGCCGTTCCCTTCCCCTTTCCAGCGTTATGAGAGGATCCAAGAAGGGGTTAAAAGGGCCAACTACAGCAGAACCTGTTGTTGCTGGATGATTAGTATCCCCAAACCAAGTGAGCGGAGGGTAGCTTTCAGAGAGTCTTTGACTCACTGCAACAGTCTCTCAGGATGACCACTGGGTTCTAAGATGGCGCCCACAGAGTTTTGCCACGATCCCCCACGTAGAACTCACAGTTAGGAGTCGTGTTTTGAAGCCCCTCGTCCGCCTTCCTGCCTTTGTTATGGGCTCTGTGAGGGTTTCGGTACCTGTCGGCGAGTCACCTCCAGTGCTGAGCTGTCACCGCTTCACTGATTGTCTCCGCGCACATATGTGATTTCTTTTCTGTGCCCGTACAGGTTCGGGGTATCTCCGACTCCGTACTCACGGATCTCCTGCAAGCAGGTAAAGTGCCGAAGGGGACTGAGAGGTCACCCGGGACTTATGGAGCCTTATGGAGCGTCCCTGGAGTCAGCAGCGGGGTTCTTGTTCCGGCGCGTGACGCTCCCGCCACCAGGCCTTCCCGTCTCTCAAGAGAGAGCGCCCTGCACGGACTGTGTCTTTGGTGTCCCGCGGAATTAACCGGAGGTCTATCGGTTCTATAGGGGTTCCCCCACTCTTTGGGTCAGTTTCTGGGTGTCTAGGTGGGTTTATTTGTGCCGCTTGTGAAGTCTTCCCTGGAGCTCTCTCTCTATGCGTCCGCCGCCATGCAGAGCCAGGCCACGCCCCCTTGCTGGCCCTTTTGCCTTCACTCTGCGGTCCAGCTCACCCCAAACCATCTCGATTGGGTTCAGGTCTGGTGACTGTGGAGGCCAGGTCATCTGGCGTAGCACCCCATCACTCTCCTTCTTGGTCAAATAGCCCTTACACAGTCTGGAGGTGTGTTTGGGGTCATTGTCCTGTTGAAAAATAAATGATGGTCCAACTAAACGCAAACCGAATGGAGTAGCATGCCGCTGCAAGATGCTGTGGTAACCATGCTGGTTCAGTATTCTTTCAATTTTGAATAAATGCCCAACAGTGTCACCAGCAAAGCACCCCCACACCATGACATCTCCTCCTCCATGCTTCACAGTGGGAACCAGGCATGTAGAGTCCATTCGTTCACCTTTTCTGCATCGCACAAAGACACGGTGGTTGGAACCAAAGATCTCAAATTTGGACTCATCAGACCAAAGCACAGATTTTCAGTGGTCTAAAGTCCATTCCTTGTGTTGTTTAGCCCAAACAAGTCTCTTCTGCTTGTTGCCTGTCCTTAGCAGTGGTTTCCTAGCAGCTATTTAACATGAAGGCCTACTGCACACAGTCTCCTCTTAACAGTTGTTGTAGAGATGTGTCTGCTGCTAGAACTCTGTGTGGCATTGATCTGGTCTCGAATCTGAGCTGCTGTTAACCTAAGATTTCTGAGGCTGGTGACTCGGATGAACTTCTCCTCTGCAGCAGAGGTGACTCTTGGTCTTCCTTTCCTGGGGCGGTCCTCATGTGAGCCAGTTTCTCTGTAGCGCTTGATGGTTTTTGCCACTGCACTTGGAGACACTTTCAAAGTTTCCCCAGTTTTTCAGACTGACTGACCTTCATTTCTTAAAGTAATGATGGCCACTCGTTTTTCTTTAATTAGCTGCTTTTTTCTTGCCCTAATGGAAATTCTAACAGTCCATTTAGTAGGACTATCAGCTGTGTATCCACCTGACTTCTGCACAATACAACTGATGGTCCCAACCCCAATTATAAGGCAAGAAATCCCACTTATTAAACCTGACAGGGCACACCTGTGAAGTGAAAACCATTTCAGGTGACTACCTCTTGAAGCTCATCAAGAGAATTCCAAGAGTGTGCAAAGCAGTAATCAAAGCAAAAAGTGGCTACTTTGAAGAACCTAGAATATAAGACATATTTTCAGTTGTTTCACACTTTTTTGTTAAGTATATAATTCCACATGTGTTAATTCATAGTTTTGATGCCTTCAGTGTGAATCTACAATTTTTATAGTCCTGAAAATACTGAAAACTGTTGGAATGAGAAGGTGTGTCCAAACTTTTGGTCTGTACTGTAAATCACACCCAACACCATCCAGGCACCCCAAAATATATGCTGCTACCACCTTCCCACAAGAAAATCAATCAATCGAAAAGAAAGAACTCGGTCACCCAGAAACAACGCTCACTGACACTTGAAAGGTTAAAACACTCTAATCAAACACTGCTCTCAAGCAGTAATAGGGTTAAACACTAACACACTGTTCTCCAGCAGTCACTGGGTACAGGGCTATAATCAAGGCTGTCGATTCTTAGAGAATGCAAGGACCAAACTTATTAAAGTTTTAAGCTTTAATAGAAAAAAGGTACAGTGCTTACAGAATACAAAAATAAAGATAAAATAAGGTGACATACACACATGCAATACAGTTATAAAATAAAAATGGAGAAATATAAAAAGGAGAAATACCTAACTCTTACAGTATAGATTATCTTCTTATTCCTAGGGCAAGAAAGGAATTGGGATGCAGCTCAGCTTATGTCTGAACCCCATTACTGTGAGCGAGTTTCTTCTCTTTAAACCATATTTTATATTGTTTGAACACTCAGTTCAGATTTCAGAGCTGGCCATTAGTTTTTTAGGGTAATTTGTTGTCAATGACTGTCTGGATAGGTGATAAAGGGAAGAATGAGAAAAACCTAATTGTATATGTCCCTTGTTTTACCCCTGTGATGGGTAGGGGAAGACAGGGAAGAATGAATATATGAGGATCTGTCAAGAGTCCTTGCTTTAGAGAGAACCGGTTACCCTTAATGAGGCTTGAATAGACCAACGTGTTAACAGTGGAATACACAATTGATCTGTGGTGGATGGGTATACCTAAATAATCTGTAGTCATTGGGATACACTGAACATATTAACCTTTCCTATTACGGTCATTTCATTCAGATTCATTCAATTGTCACAACCAATAACAGAGGAAAAGTACAGTGCAGAGTTCTAAAAAAAAAAAAAAGATACCCCAGAATTGTTATTTCATTAGGAATACTGGTATGCAACAAAACAGACTCTATGATAGCTGAAAGCTCTTCTTAAAAGTCATTGACCAAACAATTTAGTAAATAATAATGCCATATAGTCCCTAAGGCTAATGTTACACTACATAGAATGGGAATAAGGGAAACATTCCCTAAGTAAGTGATCGGAAGTATACGGGTATGTTTACACGACGGAATTTTACGCGTTTTGGGGCGTATTTGGTGCTGAAATAAGTCCAAAAATAAGCATCAAATAATGTTCTTTGCAGCTCTCATTGATTCCAATGCAAAAATTCACAAGACACATATTTTACAAGAGAACACTTAAACATAAAGTGGCCTCATATTAATATGCAGTACACAAAAAAACTCCCACCCAGTTACTTTAAATTACTATTTTCCTAAAATCTAAATTTTCTGAGCTTACACAGTATACTGTATATAAAAAGCTGAAGGGGGAGCTAATAGTTGAGATCTAGCTTAAAAAAGAGTCCCTAGCAACGCAGGTGAAACGGAGAGATTCAAACACTTGTAGTTCTGCAAAACAATGGTTTAAGCCAAGATCACGGATGTAGCTGCTATCTTGGTAAAATAGAGCTATTAGTAACACATATGTATTTCAAATGTTCTTGGCTACTGGAGAAAAATGCAGCAAAAAAAGTTTTTATTATATTCACAACATAAAAAATATTAAATTATGCAGTAATTAATATGTATTCTCAAACTGCACTGAAAAAAATACAATTTCTTCCGTATGTAACTAGGCCTCATAGAGCCGTGTCGCTAAAATAAAAATGAAACAGAACATGAGATATGCTTTACAGCAAAACACACTGACCCCAGGAATCAGCAAACTGAAGATTTCTTAGGCTTACATGGGACAGTTTGCTAGGCATACTCAGTGATCTAGGCAGAAGTCACTATGCAGGCAAGGGGAAAGGAAGAGTTGTGCCCCACATACTGTGAATGGTGTAATCCTGTGTTAAGTATGTTATATATGGGTTACCTATCTTCATAATCCTGTATGTGATGATACTAAGGTAATAGTTGAAAAATGATCTGTATTGAACAGGCAGTGTCAACCTATTTTACGACACAGTGGCAACTGTGAAAAATGCAAGATTAGTTTGTTTTAAATTGTGATATGGAAAAGGTAAAACATTACTAAAAATTCTTAAAAATATGCTTCATATAAAAGTATGATTTTAACAACTGGTCATTTTCTGTAACACATTTCCTTTACAGACCATTCATCGATTTTACCTTATGGTAAAGTGTTTGTGATGCTCAGCTTCCCCCTACTCTGTCTCTATATAGGCAGAGTGTATCACTAGTGCTCAGCCTAACCATCAAAAAATGCCTGGTTCCCCTACTAGTTAGAAGTCCAAGCTCAGAGGAGTTGACACTCTATGGCCAATCCACCAAATGGACCTAAGTGCAACAATAGCAAAGCAAAAAAACAAAAAACAAAAACATACCTTAAACCTTTTTTTGGCAATGTGTTTCGGTCTTGAATAGAACTGTGGGAGTAACATTTAACAGTAAGGCTAAAAACTTTACAGTCAGACAGCATATTAAATTATGCACAGTTTTGGGCATAAGTGTACAGAAAAAAAAATACTTGACAAAAAAGTCATCCAAAGTAATAAATATAATTGGTGGACTAAAGTACCCAAATACAGTGGAATGCAAAAGTACTTACAGCCCTTGAACTGTTCATTTTTAAATGTTACACACAAACTTAAATGTATGTGATAGAGCATCACAACGTAACAAGTATTTGTCAAGTGTAGAGAAAATGATATGTTCTTTTCCAAATGTTTGCAAATAAAAAAAACCTGAAAAGTGGGGCGTGCATATGTATTCAGTCCCCAAGTACTCTGACACCCCTAAATAAAATCCAGTGTGACCAATTGCCTTTAGAAGTCACCTAACTAGTAAATCTGTCTGTATGTGTGTTTTCTCACTATAAATACAGCTGTTTTGTAAAGGCCTCAAAGGTTTGTTAGAGAACATTAGTGAACCAACAACATCATAAAAAACCAAGGAACACACCAGACAACTAAGGGAGAAAGTTGTGAAAGTGTGTTGCAGGAATAGGTTTAAAAATAGCCCAATATTCCGCTCACATTCATGGGCAGGGCCAATCTGTTTAGGATGATTGAATTTCCAAGACTGCTCTACTTGTTTCATATGCTACCTCTATAAATTAGGCCAAGAGAAGAAAAATTAATAAAAACATTATACCAAACATTCATTTGGATCAGAAAGACGACATGAATTCCATTTCATATCCTCCAACAGTCTAAACTGGATGTTGGTTTTGGATTTCTGAACATTAAATACTATAATCTGGCAGCACTGGGGCGATTTGTAGCAGACTGGGCACAGCATACCAAGGTGTTCACCAACAGCTTCTTAGACTGTTTGTTCTTCTCCCTCTTGGATTTTTTACATGTGTCATATGATCAAATTCCTAAAGATATCTGCATCACAGAAGTCTTAAAGTATTTAACATATACGGACTGGGACTCACGTTTCCATCGGGCCATCATACCACGTACAGCGCTGCAATTAGCTAGGTGGGAAACGTTTAACCCACTGCTGACCCCGAAGGTTATATTGTCGGCTCTAGCAGACTCCAGTCTCACCCCCTCCCCCAAGCTTCGGCTTGGTATGCGCAGATGTATATAAAAATCACACATAATGCTTATTTAACACCAACTAAAGAACATAAAATGGGCGTACTGAACGCTTGTTTTAAATGTGGCTCTCGGGGGCAAATTTTTATGTGCTCCTTGGTTACGTGAATAGAAAATCTACTGATTTAATCTTCTGATTTTCTAGCTCCAGCGGGTAGAAATGCCATATTGCAGTTGTAGAAACTTTTTCTTGAAAAATATTTCTCTCTTTTAAAAATGGATTATATAGAAGCTACCCAACACAAAGAAAAGCGAGTGCAAAAAGTTTTTTGCCCTATGGGGAAGGGTGATTAATACACTGCCATTGGCATTGAAACAAAAGAGCCCCTAAGATTAAACTCATAAGGTATATATCTTACAAATCCAGTAATTAACCCCTTACCGCTAGCGCCAGTTTTTGCCTTTCTGACAGAGCCCCATTTTTGAAATCTGACATGCGTCACTTTATGTGAGAATAACTTTTTGACACTTTTACCTATCCATGTGATTCAGAGACTGTTTTCTTGTGACACATTGGGCGACATGTATGATCGCGAGTTGCGCCTGTTTTCTGGCGAAAACTGTGCCTCACCGATCCGAATCCCCTGTCGGACACAGTGATGCGATGTTAGGCGCAAGCTTCGCCACTTTCGGATGCGCCTAACATGAAGGGGCATGCAATGGGCGCAGTGTGCGCGTTCTGGGGCGGGACGCACCACATTCGAATACTCCGAGGCATGCATGATCGCGGGTCGGCAAAGTGAGGCGCATTGCAGCGCTCGACAGCTCCGACAGGCAGACCTAGTTGGATGTAGTCTAAATGAGCCAGAGGAGGCGAAGTGAAGTGAGAACGTAATGGACTGGGGCAAAATGTGCTCTAGGTCGACTGTTACAACAGTACACAGCTCTCAGCTCTGTGAGACATGGAGTATGATTCCAAAACTTGTTTTTATTAGGTGTAAAACATTATCTGAAAAAGAGTTCAAACCTTCTAAAAAAATACATAAATACAAATCACTAACAATGTGTTTGTCGCCGTCACCGGCTCTACATCAGGAATTGCTAAATAGAAAATTGCCGGGAAAAACAGTAATTCAAATTCTGTAAGCGCTTCTCATTGGTCGGCATAAACCAGCCAATCAGAATAGGAGCGAGAGTAACCCATTATAAGCTATGGAGAAGTATTGAACACTCAAATGAAAAGGCGGGACAGTTCAAAATACAGTAAAAAAAAGCAGAAAAGAGCTGATTGGTTGAGCTAGCGGGGGCTTGGCTATCCCAGCCAATCAGAATAGGAGCGACAGTGACCCATTATAGGCTATGGAGTAGTATTGATCAATCAAATGAAAAGGCAAGACAGTTTAAAATACAGTAACACAAACACAAGACAATCAGGCGGCACCGACACACATGATTCCCTCCGTAAGGATTAATGCCTAATCCAGACACACCGCAAATGCCATCCAGTTCCAGTGGTGCTCAGCTTTTTAGTAGAAAAGTCCCAACGATAATCCAAGTAATAGAAAATATAAGCGGCACTCACCGATCTTCTTCATTATAAAGCTTTATTGTTAACACTCGCATATCATGGGAAACAAGCACATCCAACTCTGACTAGCGCTTTATCAAGGCATGACGGGAGGAAGCTGTTCCATGCCTCTTAAAGCTCCCGAAGTACCCTTCACATGCCGGTACTATTTCACCACTACACACATACATTTAAAAAACATTATAAAAACACAGACAAATCGTTCCTGTCATTTAAACCTAGAGGTCCAAGCGCCTCTGTTTTAAGTATCCATTTAGATTCTATTTGCAAAAGCTTCGTATGCCTATCTACATTAACCCCTGCTGATGTTACACGTTCAATTCCTGCAAAACGGATTACTGAGATATCGCCCCCGTGTTCACTCCGTATTTGATTTATTAACCGTGAAACTCCTTTTCCTGTCTTAACTGAATAAATATGTTCCTTTATCCTTTTGTACAATGGCCTGATAGTCTTTTCGATGTAATATCGATTACATGTGCACCATATAGCATACACCACATAGTTGGATTTACATGTCACAAAATCCTTCACTATGTGTCTAATGGGACCTAGAAAGATTAGTTTATCTTTCACGATTTTTGAGCATAGTGTACAATTGCCGCAACTATGGTTCCCTACTGGGACACAACTTTGTAACCAATTTTCTTTTCTTGTCTCTACAAATTTACTTTTTACCAATTTATCTCGTAAATTTTGACACCTCCTAAATGATATTAATGGGGGATGTGTCACTTTTTCTCCTAGATCACTATCAGCAGACAACATGTGCCAATATTTTCTGATTGATTTTTCACCAGTTCTGATAAATTACTATACTCGAAATTAAAAACAAATCTGTCTATATGATTTCTTTTTTTCCTCCTCTGGAAAATCAGTTTCTTCCTATCCTGTCGTATTGCATTTGAGAATGCCAGCGATATACTCTCCTCATCATATCCTCTTTGTCGCAATCTCTCCATTAATTCAACTGATTGTTCTATAAAATCACCATATTCGCTATTATTGCGCCTCAATCTTAGGAACTGTCCACATGGAAGAGACTTTTTAAAATGTGTGGGGTGAAAGCTTTCCCTGTGCAACAATGAATTAGTAGCATTTGGTTTTCTGTATCCTTTTGTTTTTATACCTTCATCTGTTAATTCAATTTCTACATCCAAATAGACTACACTATCGCCTCCGAGATTTGCTGTAAACGCCATGTTCATATCATTGTTATTGATGTATTTGACAAAATCATTTGAATTCATTTTTATTTGTTTATTTTCATTACCCCCATATTATTGTTCATTTTATATAGAGATCGATACAACTTCGTGAGTCTTATCATTTGATTTCGGGCATGTACAGTTTTATTATAGATTGCATTAGATTGCGTAGCTCGCTCTCCCATTGGCCAAAATAACAGCGCCTCTTTTAACTTAGCCAATCACAAACAGAGCTCGCTCTGCATTTCTTTTCCCCATAGAACTCTATGAGATAAGTAGCTCACCCGCTGATTGGTTGGGGGGAAGAGGGGCTCGTCCTGCTTAGCCAATCACAGTACTAGAATATTTCCCATAGACAGTAATAACTTTTAGGGCGCCCTTCTATCGCGCCCTTCTTGCTCCACTCAAAATAGATGCACTACATATGATTGGTGGATTCATATCTGCCGCCTGGGCTCAACCAATCAGCTCTTTTCTGCCTTTTTTATGGTATTTTGAACTGTCCCGCCTTTTCATTTGATTGGTCAATAGTTCTCCATAGGTTATAATGTTCACTGTCGCTCCTATTCTGATTGGCTGGTTTCTGCCGACCAATGAAAGAGCTTACAGAATTTGAATTACTGTATTTCCCGGCAATTTACAATATCGCAATTCCTGATGTTGCGCCGGTGACGGCGACAAACGCGTTGTTAGTAATTTGATTGATATATGTTTATAGAAGGTTTCAGCTCTTTTTCAGATAATATTTTACACCTAATAAAAATGATTTTTTTTAATCATACTCCATGCCGCACGGCGCTGAGAGCCGAGATTTCATTGCCCCGATCTCTCCATAGACTTCAATGGGACAAAGTAGCTCGCGCTCTGATTGGCCGGGATAGCCAAGCCCCCGCTAGCTCAACCAATCAGCTCTTTTCTGCTGTTTTTACTGTATTTTGAACTGTCCCGCCTTTTCATTTGATTGGTCAATACTTCTCCATAGGTTATAATGGTTCACTGTCGCTCCTATTCCGATTGGCTGGTTTCTGCCGACCAATGAGAAGAGCTTACAGAATTTGAATTACTGTATTTCCCGGCAATTTTCTATATTGCAATTCCTGATGTTGTGCCGGTGACGGCGACAAACACGTTGTTAGTGATTTTATTTATGTAGGTTTATAGAAGGTTTTAGCTCTTTACAGAGAATGTTTTACACTTAATAAAAATGATTTATTTACTAATACTCCATGCCGTACGGCGCTGAGATTTCAGTGCCCCCATCTCTCCATAGACTACAATGGGACAAAGTAGCTCGCGCTCTGATTGGCCGGGATAGCCAAGCCTCTGCTAGTTCAACCAATCAGCTCTTTTCTGCCGTTTTTACTGTATTTTGAATTGTCACGCCTTTTCATTTGATTGGTCAATACTACTCCACAGCTTTTAATGGGTCACTGTCGCTCCTATTCTGATTGGCTGGGATAGCCAAGCCCCTGCTAGCTCAACCAATCAGCTCTTTTCTGCCTTTTTTACTGTATTTTGAACTGTCCCGCCTTTTCATTTGATTGGTCAATACTACTCCACAGCTTTTAATGGGTCACTGTCGCTCCTATTCTGATTGGCTGGTTTATGCCGACCAATGAGAAGCGCCTACAGAATTTGAATTACTGTGTTTCCCGGCAAAATTCTATATCCAAATCCCTGATGTTGCGCCGTTATTGATTTTTTGTTAGTGATTTTTTTTATGTATTTTTTTAGAAGGTTTGAGCTTTTTTCAGATGTTTTACACCTAATAAATACGATTTTTTTGATTCATACTCCATGCCTCACGGAGCTGAGATTTATTTCTTGAGCGATCTTATATATTTTCCCTTTAATTTTAAATGATCCAGTTTTTCACTACATTTAATCGTTTTTAGACAGCTTTGATTTTTCACTTTATTCATTCATTCATTTGAAAGACAACTCTTTTTGCTATTCACTAACATGTTTAATGATTTCTCGCTGTTTTCCAGCCTGTCTCGAATCGGAATACATGTTAGGCTCAGTCCCGCACTGCGCCTCACACACTGGCGAGGTGCAGGGAACTCTTCACCGCATGTAGGAGCGCACCTCCACGGGCGACGAATCTTAGGCACCGTCCCGCACAGCACCTAAGTTCCGCACTGCGCCTCACACACTGGCGAGGCGCGGTGGACTTTACGCACCTCGGGCACCGACATACATGAGGCGCAGCTTTCGCTTGAAATCGGGCGAAAACGTGCGCTCCGACGCGCCGAGATTCATACATGTCGCCAATTGTGCTTTAAGATAGTAAGAAGATAGTAAGGTCCAAAAAGTCCTTGTTATTTGTGAAAAATATCAAAGTATCGTGAAAAATTTGAAAACTTTACCATTTTCAAAACTTTCTGCATGTAAGACAGATAGTTATTCCACTCAAAATAGTTTATAACTAGCATCTACCATATGTTTACTGTAGGTTGGCATAATTTTTTAAATGTATTTTTTTATGACATTAGGGGGCTTAGAAATTTAGTAGTAATTTTCACATTTTCAAGAAAATTTGCAATACACATTTTTTTAGTGACCAGTCCAGTTCTGATGTGACTTTGATTGTCCTGTATGTTAGGTACCCCCATAAAGGACTTCATCTAAGAAACTACATCCCTTATAGTATTCAGAGCAGCATTTAGGAAGTTTATTAAACCATTAGGTGTTTCGCAGGAATTAAAGCAAAGTGGAGGTGAAATTTCTTGCAGATTTTCAATTTTTATCCATTATTAACAAAAACACGGTAGATGTGACCAGGGAAATGCAACTTAATATTGATTCGCCAGATTATGCCGTTTTCAGAGATATCCTATATATGGCCCTAGTGCACTATTTGGCTCAACCACAAGCCCCAGAATAGGAGGTGCACCTACCGGACTTTGGGGTCTCATTTTCATTACGACTTTAGGCGCCATTACAGGTTTGTGAACACCCTAAGGTGCTAAAACTTCTAAAACTGCTAAACTCCCCTATAAAGACCCCATATTGGAAACTACACCCCTTAAGGAATATATCCACAGGTGTTTTGACAATTTTTTTAGCTGAAAATGTTTAATTTTTACAAAGAATCCTGGAAAAAAAGCACCCCAAATTTTGTTACGCAACTTCTTCCTAGTTTGGCAATACCCTATATATGTGTGTAAACTACTGTTTGGGTGCAAGGCAGGGCGTATAAGGGAGGGAGCGTTATTTGGTTTTTGTAATGCAGAAATTGGTGGGTGCCATGTCACATTTAGGGCATGTTCACATGGCTTATTTCCAAACGTATTTATGGTCAGATTTCCGATCGTAAATACGTTCAGAAATCAGTTACAAATAAGTAACAGGCCATTTAATATTGGTTTCAATGATAAATACGTGTCGTCGTTCAGACGACAAGTATTTCGTACCATATTGCCGCCGCAGATTTGCGTCCGCAATCCGGACGGAAAAACAATTATCCTGTCAATTATTGTGCCGGATTTCGCGACGGATTCACCCCATTGAATGAATGCGGATTGTAAATCCGTCGCAAAATACGTGCCACACTTTAGAGACACTTATTTCCGACTGATTTCGGATCGTATTTACGATCGGAAATCCGACGTAAATACGTTCTGAAATAAGCCGTGTGAACATAGCCTTACAAAGCTCCCAAAGTACCAGAACAACACCCTTCATGGATCTCATCTGGGATGTATTGTGCATTTTGGGTGCACAGTTGTTCCATAGATTTTTTTTAGCATTGGGCCATGAAAATGGGGGGAAAAATGCAGTTCCATCATTGTTTTTTGGTTTCACTTTTACAGCGTGTTCCGTGTGGTATAAGTGGTAGGATAACTTTATTATGCGGGTCGGTACAATTACAATGATATAAATTTTATATAGTTTTTTATGTTTTAGTACTTTTACACAATAGAAATATGTCTATTAAAAAATGCGTTTTTATGTTGTCCTATTCTGGCAGCCATAACTTTTTTATTTTTCTGTATAAGTTGACGTTTTTATTGGTACCATTATGGGGTGCATATGACACTTTGATCACTTTTTATTAAGATTTTGGTGATGCGTTTTGAACAAAATACAGTAATCCTGGTATTTTTTATCTTTAATTTTTACAGTAGTCACCGTGCGGTATAAATTTACTCAGTAGGTCGATACGATTACAGCAATACCCAATTTGTATCTATTTTTTTTTTAAAGTTTTACTGCTTTTACATAATAAAAACACTTTTATTCAAAAATGAAAACATGTTTTTGCATTGCCACAGTCTCAGAGCCATAACTTTTTTATTTTTTTGTGTACGGAGATATGTAGGGGCTTTTTTTTGCATGATGGGTTAATGTTTTTATTGGTATCATTTTTGGGGGGACAAGGCTTTTTGATCATTTTTAAATCAGTTTTTTGTAAGGCAGGGTAAAGAAAATACTGCAATCCTAGTGGTGTTTTTATTTTTATTTTTAACAGCGCTCACCGTGCAGTGTTCATGACAAGTTAGTTTTACTCTGTGGGTTGATACAATTACGGTGATACCCAACTTATATAGTTTTTTTTATGGTGAATTGCTTTTTTTTTTTAAAAAAAGTGTTTTTATACAGCGCAGGAGCGGGAGACCGCGAGTGACCGGAGGCACGGAAGCGCTGAGACGAGCTGACGGCGTGCGGTCGTTAGGGTGTCAGGAGCCGGCGCCGCTGCCCAGAGCTGCAAGGTAGGATCCAACCTGCACAGGAATCCACACGGCCCCACAGTGAGTAACAGTACTCCACCAAAGAGACTTTGGACCTCAGGGTCTCAACACTCCTGGCCACACTAACAGGGGGAGGTGATTAGGAACCTTGAGCCCTGGGAGGGCATATGATATTAACCCTTCACTGCTTGCCCACTGACTTTCTGGAGACACTAACAGTCCAATTCATAGCTAGAGAGAGACTCTATCTAGTGTCATTGCCTCTACTATACAAGGGGTCTGCAATGTGGTGCCGTTCAGCAGCCCTAATCCCTACTACCCAAGGGACATACAGAGACCTGGCTATTGTGTCACCTCCCCTACATCACCTCCTCTCAGCTGCTTATACACTGTTTGCAGATCTTCCTAAGTGCCACACACTGCTGTGCCAGCTAAAAAGAAAACCTGCCGCCACCAGCGGTTATACAGTGGATACTGAACACCTCCCCAAGAGCCTGTCGTTGGCTTAGACTCTACTGCCATCTACTGCTGGAGAAAATGATAGCTACAACAAACATCTCTCAGCCCTCTGCTGTAAAGTGCTGCACGATGCCCATGTGAGGGGCGGGGGTTTTGGGGGCTTCCTCCATCTGTATCTGCTCATAATACTGCATACATGACAAGCACCTATTCTCAGCTAAGATAATATCAGCCCTGAAACTTATGTGGAGGGACTTCAACTATTAACCGATAAACCTGTTTATCCGCCTCACAAAGCAATATAAATTATGGACAAATTTGTACGTTCTTCTGCCACTCCTAAACGTACGCGCTCACAGGCGACATCGGCGAACAAAGTGCCGCCCATCACAATTACAAGACAGTCTCAGCATAAATCAAACCCAAACACAACACAGCCGAAAAATAATACCGCCATGGCACAATCACCACCATCTACGAGTGGAAGAGACCATCTACAGACTGCAACATCACCGGTTGCTAACCCTGCCTCCCCCCAAGACGCTGCAGCCCAGGCCCTGGCGATGGCACAAGAAGTGTCCAGACTTATACTCCCTGTCCTGGATAAAAGGATAGACCTCATCCAGGCCTCTGTCAACGCGGCGCTGGCCCAGATCACCAACAACGCGCAGATGCTGGTGGAGCTGGAGAACCGCACCGGAGCCGCAGAAGATAACATCACCAGGCTCGACGGAACGTCATCTACCCAGCAAGCGGCCCTAGTCTCTTGTTCACTTTACCACAGCGTAGTCACAGCTGACATACTGCCGATTGTGGTCTCAGATCATGCCCCCATCACGATATCTCTAGGGGGCCCGCTTCCCAGTCATAAGGGGCAGACTTGAAGATTCCCAGCGTATCTTCATCAGTCTGACGATTTTAGGGACTTTCTCAAGATTCACTGGGTGCAGTTCTTGAATGATAATGCGATCCACGCACCAAATACCCCGCTTTTGTGGACCACAGCAAAAGCTGTCATGCGTGGACATACAATCAGTTATGTCAGCATGAAACATAGGTCACAGCAGCAGAAGTTTCGGGAACTGCACTCTAGCTTGCGCCAATCCCAGAACGGTTCTCTGTAGACCCCACGGCCACAAATCAACAGCACTATGTTGAAGCACAAAACCATTTGAATGCATTCCTCCAGTGGGAAGCTAAGGCCAACATACACATGCAGCGAAACCAGTACTACAGATGGGGTAACAGGATGGGCAAACTCTTAGCAAACACAGCAAAGCCATGGCGGGGCAGGCCACCGATAGCGGCAATAAAATCCGCCTCCTCAGGGGCTATCTTGACGGATCACAGGGACATAGAAAGGGAGTTCACTGAGTTTTACGAGACACTTTATGGAGCCGACCCATGTGATCTCCAGAAGGTGACCTCCTTTTTAGATTCCCTGTCAATGCCAAAAGTTACTGATGAGCAGCGGGCTCTCCTTGAGGCTGAGATCACAGAGGAGGTACGTGGAGTGGTGAAGGGGCTGGCGAACGGGAAGACTCCGGGACCAGACGGTTTCTCGGCAGAATTTTATAAAATATTACAGACAGAAATATCCCCCCTCCTAGCAAATCTTTATACTGGCATTTATACTCAATCTACTGAAGTAGATGCCTTTCATGACACCCGCACTATACTGTTATTAAAACCCAAAAAGGACCCTACTTTGCTGAAATCTTATAGACCTATCTCTTTGTTAAATCAGAACTATAAGATTCTAGCAAAGATCGTGGCTACTAGGATGCAAACTTTTCTGCCGCACATAATTCACCCCTCGCAGAATGGTTTCATAGCAAACAGACACTCCACGAAAAATGTCCGTGCGGCTATAGCAGCCATTGCACAGGCAAGGGTGGAGGAGCACCCGGTGTCCATGCGTCTTAGTCTGGACGCCGAGAAAGCTTTTGATAAGGTTTCTTGACCGTTCCTGGATGCCGCCCTTTTGCGCCGCGGGTTTGGGGACCTCTTCGCCATCTTCATTACCCACATGCACTCCAACTCTACAACACCCCGGCTCATCAACACGACATTATCACCAGTTATTGACCTTTTTAGGGGGGGCCAAGCAGGGGTGTCCTCTCTCACCCCTACTATTCAACCTGTCTATTGATCCACTCCTCTATCATATAACTCAGTCACCGCTTTACGCAGGTATCCTGTCCCCCACTAGGGAACTCAGGGTCACAGCATATGCTGACGACTTGCTGTTGATGATCAGGAACCCCAGACAGAACCTAGCCCCCATTCTTGAGGATATGAAGGCAGTGGGATCTTTATCGGGTTACACGATCAATGTAGATAAAAGTGAGGGAATGCTTTTAAAGGGACCGGCTGAGCCCATTTGGTCAAGGACTCACCCGATCCGCTGGTGTAACTCAGCCTTGAAATATTTAGGGATCTGGTTGACCAAACTCCCCAGCAGTTTGTACTCTGCTAACATGTCGAAATATTATGACGAACTTGTACAAACTGTGAAGAGGTGGGCTGAACTTCCGCTCTCCTTCTCTGGGAGGTGTAACTTAATCAAAATGGTGGAATTCCCACGTCTTCTATATATTTTCAACATGCTGCCTGTTTATCTGCGACCAAGGGATGAGAAACTAATTAATGCACAATATAGGAAATTTATCTGGGACATCAAAAGGGCGCGTATTCCGTTGCTCATACTTCAAACGCGTAGGCTACACAGTGGTTTGGGATTTCCCAACATCCGTCTTTACAATTTAGCGGCCCTGGGCCATTTCCTTATGGACTGGGCACGGTCTACAGTGATTTTTACGGATAGCTCCTTAGATCAGGTAGGGCTGCCGAACATTTCACTTATTAATTTTGTTCATTTACTATACGACAAACTTCCCCTGGGGATAAAAGATGATCAGCTGCTCATGCCAGTATGGAGGGCGTGGTGAAAGATTAGGCAACTTAAAGAACTGAACCCGGACTATTCCCCGTACGTATCTTTAATAAGCAACCCAAATTTCCAGGGGGGTAAACCACAACACACCTTCAGAATCTGGCACAGCTTTAGCTTGCATCAAATAAAACATTTTCTGCACATTGACACTAAACAACTGTATTCTGTCTTTGAGTTGCGGTGCCTTTATGCTACACCTCCGATTCAGTTTTTTAATTATCTACAAGCAGCTAGCTATGTATCGGAGGTGAAGTGACACCTACAACCTGCAGATTGGGATGTGGCCTTTGATCGTATAATTCTTAACCCTCCCACAAGGAAAGCACAGCCGTCTACTATTTACAAATATCTTCTTGAGGATCTTGAGTACGATGCATCAAACTTTGGTTTGGCTAAGTGGCATGATCGGGATGCTGATATCTCTACATCTATGATATTGGAGGCATTCGCTGACGCACATAAATTTCTGCCGATGGCTAGATACATTGAGATGTTCATGAAGGTAGCACATAACGCCTACTTAACCTGTCAGGGGAATCGTTTTGGGGGCGGTACCCAACCGACAGCTGCTTCAAATGTGGGTCCCCAGCGGCGGACCTCTACCATTGTTTGTGGGATTGCCCATTAATACAGGAATTCTGGCGCAACGTAACGGAATACATGGAACAGTCTTTGAATCTGAGGTGTGTTGCCAACTCTTCTTGGGCATTGTTTGGTGTAATGGGACATGGAGGTTCGGACATACCCAATCGTGTTAAAAGAATAGGCAGTGTGTGGCGGGCAGCGGCTCGCAAAGCTATTTTTCAGGTCTGGCTTCAGCCTGAGGGCCCCACCTTAAGTCTATTTAAGAGTAAACTTAACTTTTTAATGCACATGGACTGGGTTGAGGCCACTTTGCAAAAGGAAACCAGAGTAAAAAAGTTCTTTGAGCTATGGGAGAAATATATAGATACACTTCCGACAGATATTAAGGGCTGCATAAAACGTTGCTTTGCGACAACTTCTTGGTACCAGGGCAGACAGTTGGCAGGTACTGATCCGATTGATTTGCGGGTAGTGGTCGATTCTTAATGAGGTATATTAGCTTGGCATGAACAGACCGGCGGGATGGATATCGACCAGGTGACGCGGGAATGATGTTGCCATGGCTCGTGGGGGCAACCGTGCCCGCTAGTTGATTTGGCGGGGGAGGGGGGAGTCGCATACCCGAGCCTGCACTGTGGAGAGGAGAACTGAGACACACTGCACTTTCAATAGTTATGTTATGTTTGGAACTGTTTATCTGCAGTTATATTTGCAATGTAAAGTCAAAACTCAAAATATTTGTGGGATAAGACTGTGTGATGTTTGTTATAAAAAAGAAAAATGTAACTGTCCTTGATGTAATAACCCTTTCTTTTCAGTATGTTTGGACATTTCAATCAGATTGCTTTTGTGTAATCCCTTTATACATACTGTTATTGTTTGTTATGCTGATGTCAAGGATATTGTTCAATAAAAACAATTTTTAAAAAAAAAGTGTTTTTATTGTGTAAAGCAATATTTATGCATCGCTATCTTCTAATAGCCATAACTTTTTAATTTTTTTGTATACAGTGCTGTGTAAGGACCTTTTTTTTTGCGGGATGAACCAACATTTTAATTGGTACAATTTTGGTGTTATAAGAGTTTTGGATCGCTTTTTATTAAATTTTTTGTGCTGCAGGATGAATGAAAATCACAATTCTTAGATTTTATTTTTTTTTTAACGGCGTTCACTATGTGGGTTAATTAATGTGACATATTTATATGGCAGGTCTTTACGCACACGGCGATACCAAATATGGGTACTTTATTTATTTTGAATCTTTTTGGGGGCGATTGGCGTTTGTAAAGGGGAAAAGGGCGGTGTAGGCGTTTTTATTTTTGTATTTTTCGTGTTTGTTTCACTTTTTTCCCCCATAGGAAAAGTGATCGCTCATACAAAAGGGGACCTGTACACAGCATTTCTGCTGCATGTTGGTCTCCATGGCAACTGGCAATCACGATGCCCACAATGTATTGAGGGTCTGGTCACATCACAGACAGCCTGGGAAGTGATTTTCACTTCCCGGGCTGCCTGGTAGGAGACAGTAACGGCGTTAATGCGATAAGAGCAGGCAGGAGGAGTTCACTTAATAGATCGTCGAGGCTAAGGGATTAAGTGAGCTCCGGTTGTGGCCGCTGGCATGAGGCCAGTGGTAATATACCGCTGGTGCCATGTCGTGATCGTGTGGGGCTAGAAAAACAATGGTGTGCTTGGTTTTAACGTTACTTTATTCTTTCATGAGTTATTTAGAAGTTTCTCTTTGTTTACAGCCATTGACATTTTGCAGAGGTTAACACATGAGGAGCGGATAGAAATTGGGTTGATGTCTGGTGAACGCAGTACCTGGGTCATTGCAGCAGATTTCAATGCAAGACAGTGTTGGATTTGCAAAAATGTGGATGCAAGAAAACTGTCACAAATTAAGAAACATCAGTGGCTATCCTAGCTTCATTCAGCAAGAACCCACAGTGTAGCACTCGCCGCATGTCACTGGAGAGTGGCATCATTCGAACATCCCTACGGCGGATATTAGCTACTCACAAATGGCACCCTTACAAAATCCAGCTGCTGCAGCCTCTGCTAGCATTTCTTCTGCGGTGTTGCTATCAGTGTGTCAAGAGTGGGAGAAGAGGGTTGCATTGACAATCCAACACAATGGGTAGCACTTTGAACACATTTTATAAGTGGTCATAAACTTTTAAATAACTCATGAAAGAATTAAGTTACGTTAAAACCAAGCACACCACTGTTTTTCTTGTGAAATTCTCAATAAGTGATTGATAATTGATGTGTTGCATGACCCTCTTTCCATTGGAAAAAATAACGTTGGATCCAAAATGGCCGATTTCAAAATGGCCACCATGGTCAACACCCATCTTGAAAAGTTTCCCCCCTCCCATATACTAATGTGCCACTAACAGGAAACTGATATCACCAACCATTCCCATTTTAATTTAGGTGTATCCACATAAATGGCCTGCCATTTT
>JAODAL010026812.1:0-56078 GCA_025379985.1 Phyllomedusa bahiana | reverse complement strand
ATCTGTGCTTTTCCCTGTTTTAAGTTTTTCAAAGCGGGGGGAGGTCTCTCCTCCCAGTAGGTGTGTCTTTCCTCACTGAGGAGTGGTGACATCATCACACCCCCTCCCTGCTCCCTCCTGAGTCATCATCATCATTCTTTGAGAGCAGCTGGAGAGAGAGGATGTCACAGCTCTGCAGACCTCCGGCAATGGTCAGTTCTCATGCCTAGGGAGCTGCCACCTCCCTCTCAGGCTCTACAAGCAATCCTTCTAACTAGAACAGTTATAAATACAACCTGAAATGATGGAGGATATGTGAGAAATGCAAACTGCAAGCAGATTATATAAGGCTGTGTTACATGGGTGGGGGAGCGGAGTGTATAAGAGTGTGTTTTATGGGTGAGGGGCAGCTACAGTGACTGTGTAATTGGACAGATCCTTCACATAGTTATCACTGGGAGAGAAGCAGAGAGGAGCAGCCTCTCACTCAGAGGGGAGTGAGAGGAAGACAATGAGAACACAGACACAGCAAGCCAGGATCTTGCACATAGAGCCCAGGCACCTCACACATCTCAGATGTGAGTGAGCAGAGAGAGTATAGGCAGCCAATCACAGCACATGGGGTGTGTTCCACACAGGGGGCGTGTCCTGTCCAGGTGTTGAACAAAATATCAGGCAGCCAATCATAACAACAGGGTGTGGCCCAAGCCCCAGGCTGCTGAAAAGCTCTAGATATACACAGATTAGCTCATAGCTGCTATACTAAATGATTTAGGTAACACAAAACAATTGCAAAAGTGTTTATTTTTACAGATATGATCTTTGTAGCGAGAAACCCCCTTTAACTTTACATCACTTTTGTCTCATACCAGAAGCGACAGACTTCACCAACTGCCCTCTCCAATCTGACTGACTAAAATAATGTTCAAAAAACCTCTTCTGACCTTTTTCCCTCAAGGAAATGTAGGAAATTATCAACAGAGTACCAGTTTCTATTTTAATAGGGCATGTCCCTAGTCAGGCTTACACAATATGTTGACAAGGGTAATGATAACATCTAGTTCTTCATATATTTTACATTACCAGGGGGAATAATAGCTAAGTTGACATGTTTGTCCTCCTATTGCTCCCTGTCATAGGCACTACTGCAGTATATAGTAAAAGCGATCAAGTGATTGCATGTTCAAATCCACTACGGGGAATAAATGTTAATGTAAAAAACAAAAAAAAATGCAAAAAACTCAATTAAAAAAAAGATTGGTACTGTCACATCTGTAAAAGTCCAGCTCAATATCATGCTATTTATCCAGGTAATTGTCTTTTTTTTAAAAAACGCAGTAAAACATAATAAAAACTACATAAATTAGGTATCGGTGGAATCATACTGACCCACACTATACAGTTGTCATGTCATTAAAACTAAACAGTGAACACCTTAAACAAATAACCCCCAAAATGGTGCAATTATGTTTTTTTCACCCTCCATAGCACAAAGCTTCGTAGCTTTTTTTTTTTCTGCTTTTGCATTTCCCAGACCATTATATGATGTGATCATTAATAAGTACATCATGTCTGACAAAAAAAAAAGTCATCTATGCATACGGAGAAATAAAAAAGTTATGGGTCTTGAAAGGAGGCTAAGAAAAAACAGAAAGCAAAAATTGGTGAGTCATTAAGGGGTTTAATAATAAGAATAAAAATGACCCAAAACTGCACAATCAATTTATGTGGGTTTCCGATGCCAAGGAATATAAAGAGAAAATGAGTGTATTTCTTACTTTCTATAAGTTCATTGAATCGAGGATGCTCATTGAGAAATTCCAAAGATGGGTTATTAAGGTCGGCGTTCTGATTTCCACCTGATTTTATCCATTCATTCGCAAACATTTTTCTGTAGTCAAGTTCGGCTCCCTTCCTTTCTTGTGGAATAATCTATCAAGACACACCACAGAAGTACTGTACTAAAATAAATTACATAACTTTCAAGATGGACAGGGTTCGAGCCACAGGAACCCCTAATCCAAAACTTGTACTATTAAAGTACTGTAGTCAGCACCTACCTCAGTCCGGTTTAAATTTCTTAGCCTTGCTATTTTTGCAATTATTATCTGTCGGACAGTTTCAGCGTTCTTATGAGAGTTCATAAGTGGGTTATTCTGGCAATTTAGAGACTGTAAATTGCTCAATTTGTTCAACTCATTGATAAAGGACCACTGCAAGAAAGAAAAAAAAACATAGTGCCAATCATTACTTTTAATGGTAAGCTTCTTTACAAGCTGTATTAGAATAAGGATGATAATAATGCAGGCAAATATATATTTGGAATGCCAATAAGTAAATGTGTATAGAAAAGTGTCAATATTTACAATGACATAAAATATGAAAGTATTTTGTACACTTTATTCTTTATCAAAAAATGTTGTTCTCATTTTGTTCCAGCACAGATGAGGCTTTAGTATGGTAGCGAATCAGAACCAAAACCTTAATTCAAAAGTTTTAGCAGAACTAGTGATCTAGGCGCCAACCACATCCCATTATCAAAAGGGATTACGGAAAATTTAATTTTCAACATTCAGGTTTCTGCAAAGTATCAATTTTATTTTTTTTTACAAATTTAGAAAGAAATATCAGTTATCTGCATGTATGGTTCAAAAGACTTAAAACCCCTTAAATGACAGATTTGCAGCTAAACTTTATTTTATTCTAAGGATGATTTAACACTGCAGTTTCACAATCACAGACAGCTTTTCCTTCAATCTGCTCTCCTAAGGCTGTTGGTGGTTCTAAAGCAGTGATTAGCATATTTAGCCTCTCTCTGTAACTAGCTGAGACATTAAAAAGAGTAGTGCAATATGTAAGTAAACAAGTAAGCAACAGCTAATCTTGTTAAAGAAAATGTATTTTTCTCCAGAACTCAGTTCCTTTTTAGGGTGAGGTCACTCTCTGCTCTTGGGTCAAATCAGATAACAGAGTTGGTCGGGTATGCAGGTTACCAAAGAAAGCTGTGTGCAACCAAAAGCACATAAAAATGCTCTTATCTCTTGAGTAAAATAAGTACATGATAATGTCACAAAGAGTTAAAGGTGTTTTCTCACTACAAAGATTAGCATTCAACATGAAGGGAGAGTTAAATGAAGACATATTCTAAATACATTAATCATTATCATTTACAAGTAACAGTAAGTGGTTTATAAGATAACACTAATTTATTCAAATGATTAAAAAAAAAAAGCAATTTTCCAGCAAAAAAAAAAAGATCTACAAAAGACTAGACATTGCACGCCCTTAAACTCACCAATGATATATCATTGCCATCAACTGACAAACTATTCAAGGAAGCAAATCTTTCAGTGTAGCAACCTGAAAAACAGTAGATCGCAAACGTTAACAAAAAACGAAGATGCTGCTAAAGTACATATTACGGAGGGCCACTCTCTGCCACTGCTACCTGGAAGTGACTACGACAAGTAACACTGTTGCACATTTCAATTCCACAAGTGTCTCTTGCTCAGGCTACAAATAGTACAGTACTTAGCGTCCTTAAGGACAAGATAAAACTTTTAAGGTTGTTCACCGGCTTATTTGGGCACGGATGGCGCCCGTACTCGCGGGATTTGATGCTTCAGTACGGCCCCAATCCGTCCTGTCATTACGGTAATCCATGCTCTATAAGAACATGGATTGTTTCGTCTCCCGCTCGGCGAATCCGCCGCGGGGAGAAAATGACATGCAACTTATTTACGGCGCAGACGCGCTGTATCAACAATGCATTGTATATGGGGCCGGGAGGGGCGCCACCGCCGCGCTTCGGCCCCGCCCCGCCCCATATTCACGGCAGATTTGTGAGCTCAATACGGCTCATAAATCCGTCGGGAATAAGCCGTGTGAACACGGCTTAAAGTTTTAGATTTTAATAAACAAAGGAACACCCTTACATACAAAATAAAAAATAAAAGTCAAACAAATTTCACAGAAACCATAACCAAAATTAAATTGTTTGTTCCCAGAGACACAGACAAAAATGCACATAACTATAAGGGAATGTTCACACGGCTTATTCTGAAGCGTAACTGCTAGCGTATTTCGCTGCATATTGCGCTTAGTACGTGGCGAAATGTGCGCCGCAATTATGGCAAATCATAGCTCTCATAGAGAGCTATGGATTACGCGTCCTCCCACCTCCCCGATCGTATTTACATGTCAATTGCTAGCGGCGATTACGCGCTGCTGACAATGCATGTCAATGGGGCCGAGCGTGTGGTTCCATAGCACCCGGCATATTGTGGCGCGTACAGTACGCGCCGCAATACGCCGTGTGAACATAGCCTAATGGGCTTAGCCCAACCACTTGTATCATCAAAGTGTAAATGACTGTCATCTGTATACACTCCAGCATTCAGTGGCTTGATGGGACAATCCACTTCTGCCTGAGTCAGCCTGCAGAAAAGGGAGTTCATTATTAATGTACCGCATCACACAACTTTCTCTTTAAAACCAGCTGCTATGAAATACAAGACTAAACTCCAAACCCAGTTAAAGAAGTTACAATGACACACACACTACTTTAAGTCATATTGCATACTGATCAGACAGGTACTAAACATGTACCTAACAGAAAGGCATGAGACAATACTGCTGGGGTTTTAGGTAAAATGGTATATGTGTACTGTATACTTCATTAAAAGTTTAAAACATATCAGAAATCTGAAACCCAAATTTTTAGTAATTATACAAAGGAAGATTCCAAGAGAAACCCTTGAAATAATATGTTTTATAATTAAACATTCCACCACTACGATTACAGGTCCAACTCTTATATTAAATCTCAATTGGTAAGCTGTGTAAAATGTAAAAACAAATATATAAATATTGCTTCCCAGATATTTACAGACTGTTGTAAACAGAATAGAGACATGGCACATTCCCAATTGGTTAATGGCATTCATTTTTTCATATGAAATGGAAAAATATCTACGTTTCCACTTTTGAGATGTGTTCTGTTGTAAATAAAATATGGTGATAAGAGATTTCCAACTGTTTTAGAATTGGGGTTGTATAACTGATGTAGGGTCAATTCGTTTAGGGTCACTTGCACTAACAAATTTGGAGACAGTAAATGGGTGCTTTAAAAAATATGGTAACTTGTCTGCAATGCGGGATTACTGAAAGATTCCAAAATTTATTTTTCTCATTCAAAGCTTTAATAAGAAAAGTAAGTGAACAACACTGTACAGAAAATAGGAAATAAACCAGAATTTATTATATACATACAGCCATTGAGAATTAGAGAGATACACATATAACATCAATAGCATGTGCATACTGTCAGAATATATTGTGTATTGTAATCTTGTGCTGAACAACCGAGTACCAGATCAAGTATGAAAGAAGGAAAATAAAAGGAGAAGACAGAGAGGGAGGAGAAAAGAAAAAAAAAGGGGAACGCGGAGGCAGATGATGGGGAGGGCTACGAACGGAGGACGGCTCTGAGTTGGGTATCAATGACTGTTAAATTGAGTGTTGATTGTTCAAAATAATACTGTTCAGTAAATACAGCAAAATTTCAATATATTTCTAAAAGAGGAAAGTAGAGCCTTAGAAAAAGAAAGACTGGGATACTTACAAGAAAGGGGAATGGAAATTATCATAGGGAGATCACATAAATGAACGATGAACAATGAATTTGGGTAGTACATCTGCTGATTCAGCTCTAATTTCTTCCATATAGTGCCGATGAATAATTTCTCTAAACCACTCAGAGATTGTAGGAGTCCGTGAGGATGTCCACAATCTCGAAATCATTATCTTGGCCACAGTCAGCAATAATGAATGCAAGCTGCCTTTTAAACCCTGAATGACCTTGTGATTTTTTTTGTTGACAGGTTCGTTTTTCCCTTCTCGCCTTCCCAGAGCCATAACTTTTTTTTATTTTTCCACCTACATAGACCTATGAGGGCTTTTATTTTGCGGGACATTAGACATAAGGATATTAAACTTTCTCCACTCTTCATTTTCCTCTTTCTTGTGGAACAAAAAAAGACCACGGATTGCTCTAAGCTGCTCCTCCCACGGGACTCCGGAGGTGTGAACCTACCGGATCTAAGGCTATATAATCTGGCAAGTCTACTGCGACACCAGTGTGTGATGGTCAAACAACGTCAAAGTTTACTCTAATTTCGTCATTGAATCCGCATTGGCCTCCCCCTGGTCGCTCCCAAACCTGCTTCATGTCAAATTTGCATCTCTCCCTACAGTGGCGAAACATAGTCTTCTTTTGAAAGATACCATAGTAGCCTGGAAGGCGAGCAGATCCTTGCTGTCCTTACCATACCAACTTAGTAGGTATCTTTTGCTTGGAGGCCATCCTGAATTCCAAGTGGGATTAGACAACCCCCAGTTCAAACGCTGAAGAGATAGGTGTATAGTGCGTTTCTCCAAACTATTTGATACCGCACTCCAAAAAATGTATTCTCTTGCAGACTTTATTTTAAAATTTTATCTCCCCCCCTCCCACTTCCTGGCTTTTTCGCAAGTTTCCTCATTTCTCAAAGTAAATTTGGCCTCATTGTGCATTTTCGACAAAATATTATTCGATGACGTCATTGGACCCCTCTCTAAATCCACCCCTTCCTTGTCTATGCTTTATTCAGGGCTTCAAAAAACAAAGTGATAAAGCGTCCCCTAAAATCTTCACCAAATGGGAAAAACTGTATCCCGACCAGGATTCTCTGGGAAAATCCTACAGGGGTGGGGGGCCGTCTGTAAACATAGGGTTCAATGAGAAGTGGAAGGAAAACCTACTTCAGAATCGCTCACTCAGCCATATTTGGGTTCAATATCACCCCTCACCCCAACTGTCCCAACCGTCTAACCGCATGTCCTAAGTGTGACGCCCCTCGAACAGATTTTCTACATAGTATCTGGTCCTGTAACGCTACTTCAGATTTCTGGGATAAACTGGTGAACACTCTCAATTCCTCCCTACGAGCCGATTTAAGCCTTGACCCGGTCAAGCTGTTATTCCACAACCTCACAAATCATTGTAAGAACCTCCCGCTCCTGCACATCTTTCTATTAACGGCCAAACGATCTCTACTTTCAAAATGGTTGGATTCTAATGTCCCCTCAATCCAAGAAGTGATCTGCTCCGTCAAACACCATCTAGAGATGGATAAACTGGACGTCATCAGAACCAAAGAGACCCAGTCCTCTAAATTCTTTAAAAAATGGGGAGATTTTATAAAAGCCTTCTACACCTCGGATGAGATTAGGGAAGTCATGAAGCCCTTCGTTTACACGTCCTAAAGTCCAGTGTGTTTAGCTGCAAATTATTATGGGGATAGCAAGAGGGTATGGTGTTTTGTCACATATAGGTAAGAAAAAATTTAGCTGCATAATAGAACATTATATCAAGATATAATCTGGCAGTGAATCATGTCAGCACAACATCTCACCAAAACAGTAATAGACTGCATCTAAAAAATGAGAAGTTAAAATCTATAACTTAACAAATTAAAACAATGAGCAAGAGCACTAGGAGGAAGAGATGGCAATCCAATGTACCTGAGACTTCTCTTTAATTTTCTTGTTATGAAAATATATCCAGATTATCATATGCAAGAAATATGTACAAAACAAGATAAATAAGGTGTTTGGGGATAATATAAAAATTAGAGGCTGCGGAGAGAAAGAAAAGTACATAATCCATTACGAGACTTTAACCACATCAGGAAGTTATGGAGGTTAGAAAGATCAAAAATTATTTTTAACTTAAGAAAAAATACACTTACCATGATTAACAGGAAAGTTTATGGTCGAAATCCTATTATTAGAAACGATCAAGCGCTTTAATCTGCAATGCACAAATGCAATACAAATGTAACAAGTTAATTAATTGAGGTTAAAAAACAAAACAAAAAACAACAACAACATGTACTCATCCACAACATCAAGCTAGGCTTTGAGATAGCAGAATATTGATACATGTGTGCCGCATCATATCAAAATGGAATATGATCGTGATTTAAATACTACAACATATTTAACTGTTTGAAATATTAGTTTCAATAATTTTTTTGTTGGCTTCTTTTTTCAAACATCCTTTTAATTTTTTCAGGTAGAGTCTAGTTTTTTTTAAGGGACTAGTACCGATGTGGCTTTGAGTATCCAGTGTGTTAAAAACACCTATAAATCACCCAATTTAAAAAAAAAAAAAAAAAAGTACCTTGCAAAGTATTCAGAAAAGTATTTAGAAAGTTTGTTGATCAATTTTGTTTCACAGGATGAAAGCCATGAAGATAAAAATTTATAAATTTACCTACCTAAACCGGCCATTTTTAGGTACACCTGCCCAACTGCCGTTAAAATTAATTTCTAATCAGCCAATCCCCAGGCAGCAACCGGTTTTGGCATGTGACATGGTCAAGCAACTCTGCGTTAAAAAACCGAGCTCTGGGGGGAAAAAAAGGTTTATTGAGTGCCTTTAAAACTGGCATGGTTGTTGGTGCCAAAAGGGGCTGGTCTGAGTATTTCAAAAATGTGATTCTGGGATTTTTACGCAAAACCCCTTTCTGGGTTTACAAAAAGGGTCCAAAAAAGAAAAAACACCCAGTGAGCGGCCTCCTGTGGGCGGAAAAGCCTTTGTTGACCCAGAGGTAAAAGGAGAATGGGCAGCGTTTCAGTGTAGAAAGAACAGTGCTCAAAACCACCCGTTAAAACCCAAGGTGGGCAAAAGAGAAACTTGAACGAACAGTACGGCGAAACTTTGGGCAGATGGGCTAACCCGCAAAGCCACAGGGGGGTTGCCACCCCTTTCAGCTAAGAACAGGAAAAAGAGGCTCCTTTTGCCCAAGCTAAACGAATTGGACATTTAAAATTGGAAAAAAGGGCCCTGGGTCTGATGAGTCTCGATTTTGCTGCGAAATTCGGAGGGTGGGGTCAAAATTTGGCGTCAACAAATGAAGCTGGATCCACCCTGCCTTGATCAAGGGTTAGGCTGGTGGTGGTGGTGTATGGGTGGGGGAATTTTTTTTGGCATCTTGGGCCCCCGGGTACCAATTAGCATCTTTTTGCAACCCCTTGTGGAATCTTGCCACAAAAAAAATTGAGGCAGTTCGAAGGAAAAAGGGGGGCCCAACCCCTTACTAGCTGGGTTGAAACCTAATAAGTGGGGGGGGTGATTTGTTATCATCTATCTATCTATATATTTTTAAAACTTATATATAAATATATATATATATACATAATATTAAATATTACTATATATATATATATATTTATAAAACCCATAATATATATTTTATATATAAAATAAATATTTTATTTTATATATATTTATAATATTTATATATAATATAAAAAAAATAATATATAATAATAAATATAAAAATTTTTAAATATATTTTTAATATATATATATATATATTTATATATTAAATTTTTCCAAATTTCACGTAATTTATTTTATTACTGGAACACATGGAACAATAATGGGAACACAATTCAAATGTTAGTAACCCAATTCTGCATTTTTTCTAGAAATATTCAATTTGTAGCCTTATTGTGCTATTATGGCCACTTACTGTTTCTTTATCAGCAGCACATAGCTCATGAAAAGAAGTCACGTGTTGTGAGCTGGCTTGGTGGGTATATAACATGCGCAATAGGCTGCAAACATATCCCTCGCTGCGGTCATGGGTTATATGGGCGATTTATCAGAGTTGCAAAAAGTAATGATTATTGGCTATTAGTGGTAGCATTACCAAAACTGTGTAGTTTGTGAACTGTTTGCATGCTCATGTGGTGAAAGTGAATAGTGAGTAAACAAATGGAACCATGGTGAATAAGCAATGTTGAAACTGTGGAGCACCACATGCCATTGATATGTGAGGTTAATGTTATGGAGGTACAGGAGGGCAGATCGACACAATACAGTGGGCAACTCACCACCAAAGTAAATCATGAGACTAATACATGTGTGTCTAAAACAGGTCAGCCTACTCTACTGCGTATGGTGCTCCGAAGCAGATGGATCATCACTGTTTCACTGCTAACAAAAGTGAAATGGCAGCAAAGGCTTTAATTTTCATTGCAGGATCAAATTGGACCATCACTGGCAAAGGGTTGCCATACGGATGGGTCAAGCTTTCTGCTTCATCAAATGTATGGACATTGGTATGTCAGGTGAGAAGCATCACAGAAAAACCAACCATTGCTGGAAGCTGGTGGTGGCAGAGTTATGGTCTGGGGAATGTTTTTGTGGCATGCACTTGTTCACTCATCCACTTGGTAGGCAGACTCAACCATTTTGGGCATAAATCCATCCTAGCAGATCAAATACACCCATAGAAGCCGACTGTCTTTCCTGGGACAGATGGAATCTTGCAAGATGACAATGAATAATTCACATGGCTAAAAATGTCCGACTGGTTGGAAGAGCATGACTAAGACTTTCAAGTACTACCATGGCTCCTTATTTTGTTGTATTCGTTCTATGGATCCTCCTCCACAAACCCTCGAGCAGCTGTGCGATTACGTCAGCATAGTTCCACTCCCTGTCACTCCCAGCCGCACCCGGTAGTTACTCTGGATATTAGCTGGTGGTCATAATAATGACTAAACTGTGTAATTTAAAAACTATACTTTAGGTTTGCAGAGACCTTTAGGGGTGCTAAAACCGCCCTAAAAAGTCTTTGTTTTGTAAAATAAACCCTTCAAGAAATTCATCTAGGGGTGTAGTGAGTAAAACTGACCTCACATGTACTTCACAGATTTTTTTTTTTACTGTGGCCTATGAAAATGAAACATAAAAGAATATTTGAGCTAAAACTGTATATTATTAAAACATTTTTTATTTTCATAAGGAATGCTGGAGAGATGACACCCTACAACTGAGTTTCTCCCGACTAGGGCAACACCCCATATGTGATCATAAAACTGCTGTTTGGGCAGGTGAAAGGGTTCAGAATGGGACTGGTCCTGTTTGGCTATTATGGTACTGAAAAGTTTTTAAGGCATCATTTTGCAGTTACAAAGCCCACTACAGAGGATGTCCTTCAGCAGTGCCCATTTTGGAACTACTCCTCTCCTATAATTTATCTAGGGGTGTAGTGAGCATTTTGATCCCAGAAGTGTTCCACGGTTTATTTTTGTTTTTTAGCACTGGATCATAATTTTCTCTAATAACACGTGGTTTTTGCTCTCAAATTTTCATCCTTACAGAGGATAATAGGAAAACTCAAAATTTGTTATGCAACTTCTCTACATAAATAACCTATATGTGATTGGGCTGCTTTTTGGATACCTGACAGTTCGGAAGGAAAGGAGCAACATTTGGCATGCTGGAATGTTTTTCATCAGCCATGTCACATTTGTAGACCAGTACAGTAGAAACCCACCATAATTTACCACTTTTTGGAATCTACAAGACAATTATCAAGGAGTGTAGTAAGTAATTTTACCTCACAGGGGTTTGCCAGAAATAAGTGTGCAGTAGATGCTGCAGAGTGAAAACCTAATTTTTTTCACTGATATGCCATTTAGATGCCTAGTATGCTGTGAACAGCTTGTAACACTGTCAAAAGAGAGCTCTCTTTTTATTATGCTATTTCTACATTTTAAAAAAAACCTACATGTGGGCATACAAAAAAAGCACCACATGCATTGAGGCCTAATACTGAGATTTGCACAGCAGTTGCTGACCATTACACATGCTTCAAGGTAAAATAAAAAAAGAAAGTCCCAACAAATAACCTCAAATTGGAAATGCACCCCTAAAAGCATTTATCAGGGGGTGTAGTGAGAATTTTTATCACACCTGTGTTTTCCAGAAGTTAATGTAGAGAGAATTGTGCAAAGTTGTGAAACCTGCATTTTTTACACAGATATGCCATTTCAGTACCCAATGTGCTGTGCCCATCTAGTGCCACCGTGGGGAAAAAAAAGTGCTGTGTTTCTTTGTTTTCTAATAAACCCCAAATGTAGCCCTAATGTTTTCCCAAAATATAGGACATTGTTCAGAAGTTAAAACATACACATCGTTGAGACCTAATTTGTTTATTTACGCAGCGTTGGCCACTGGTTGCAGAGAGTCTGGTGAAAGAAGAAAATAAACCCAAAGAAGTAATCCCATTTTAGATGCTACCCTACTTTAGATAACATTAAATAATGTAACCCCTCTGGTCTTTTCCAGAAATGTATGTACATCAGATTATGTCAAGTGAAAACTGCAATATTATTTTTCAAACATGCCATTTTTGTGCTTAATTTCTGGTGCCAAAGCTTGTACCACTCAAGACAAACACTGCTTCATGGGGTTTTGCCACAAAGTAAAATTAACTTTGGAAGCTTGTAAATCAAATAATAAACATTTTCACCAATCATTATTATCAAAAATTCTGTACCATTTTTGTTTTAGCTGCTCCTTTAGTGATCCATTGTTTACAGCTCATCTCCAGGAGATACAACCAGGGCTGAGAGCTGCTCAGTCCTGGCCAGACATCACCTCTCCTCTCAGGCAGCTACTGAGTGTTCAATCCCAGGTGCTGTCACTCTACTCCTGTCCTGTACCCCTTCATAATCAAACAGTGCAAAGAAAAAAGAAAAAAAAAAAGAAACCCCAATGATAAAGAAAAAAAATAGGTTTGGTTCCTGCAGGGATTTGAACCTAGGACCCTTGTGCTGTAAGGCAAACACTTTACCTGTGAGCTACAATGTAGCTACTCATAGCTCTATACATAAACAGATCTTTCTCTGACTAGAGAGAGTTAAAGCATGGTGATGTCATCCTGCTGGGTTACAAGATATGCAATTCAAACAAATCACACACGCCCCCTTCTGAGCACACAGAGCTGAAGAGCTGGATGCAGGAGGTATGAAATGAGATCGTGGCAAAAACTCTTTAAATTGTTAAGCAGCTTCTGCCAGGTAAAGCTGTGCCATGGCAGAAAAGGAGCACCATTTATTTTATTTTTGTAAAAAAAAAATTCTTGCATATATTTTCGGTTGCCATAATGCTTTAGCAGAGCCTCTGAGCTACCAGTGGAGTGAAAACGCCCAGGAACTTACCCTATTGTGGAAACTACACCTCTTAGAGTATTCATCTAGGGGTATTATACTAAGTAGTAGTAGTTTTGTTTAGGGTTTTCTACTTTTAAAATTTTGAGAATAATAAGTGGTGGAGAACATGAGGGGGAACATACGGTTGTGTTAAGTTTTTTGAGGCAATCTTTTATGCACAGGACAGGTTTTGGGGGGTTTGTGTTGCTCTGATATGTTGGTATTTTCTGATTCCATTTTTGGAACACACTCAATACCTTTTAAGATCTTTTTTTGTAGTTTTGGTAACTTTGCTTTTCAAAAAATATCCGGGACTCATTAATGGAAATATACTTCTCGGTGGCATGCTTGGGAAAATGATGAAGAACCAGCTTTATTTTAATCAGAAAATCAATTAAGAGGTTACCTTGAGGTGGGCACTGTGAATTATTGTCGACTATATGTGTGAGTACCGGAGGTGGCTATTCAGTAAACAATGTCCGTTGTCTGCTTTTGCCTAGTCATCAGCTTATTCGCCCTATATGAAGAACAAGAGCCCAAAAAGTCATTATGTTCGCTGCAACTACAAGGCTCCACCCTGTGTTCTGATGAAGTTTTGGGCAAAAAGTGTTGGGCTTTAAAACCCAAGCTGGACCCCATTCTGAAAAATATGCCCAAAAGAGTCTCAAAAGTGTTTATTTTCTGTAAATGTAATAATAGTTTTTTTTTTTTTCTGTATGGTTGTATAATTTGAGGACACCATTTTGGGAAGGAGTAGTATGTATTTGCCTTTAGAAACACATTTTTTGTATTGATTTTCGGGTGCCAGTATGCTTGTGAAGAGTCTCTGAGTGACCAGTACAGTGAATAGGCCTGAGAATTTAGCTTATTGTAAAGCTACACCCTTATGTATCCAAAAGGGGGTAATTTAAAAGGAAGAAGGATTTTTTTTTTGGAGTTTTAAAAATTTCAGTTTATAATTTTGGGGGGATTTTTAAAAACTATGCGGAGCACATGAGGGCATAATACGGATTTAAAATTTATGGGATAATTTTTAATAAAATAATTATGGGTTGGTTGGATTTTAAGAAATTAAAGCCCCAATTAAAATCTTTCAAAAATCAGACCCCTGGGTTTAAAAAAAGGATAAGGACTGTAGGTTTGTTTTTAAAGGGGTTTTGCCCCGGGTTTTTTGAGGGGGGATCCTCCAAAAGGGTTTTTAACACTTTTCTAAATATATTGATTAAAAAAGGAAGGGGGGGGAAATTTTTTTTCCTTTTTTTTCTTTAAATTAAAATTTGTCCCTACAACTACCCTTGGGGAAAAATTCTTATTATAACTACCAAAATTTTTAAAACCCTAAAAATATTTTTTTTTTAACAAATAAAATTTTTTTTTATTAAAATTTTTTCCATAAAAAAAATTTTTTAACTCTTTAAATTTCTCTTTTAATAAACCCAAATATAATTTTTTTTTTTTCCTTAAATTAAATCCTTTTCACTCCTTTTCCCTTTTTTTCCCCCTTTTTTCCAAAAATTTTAATTACATTTTTTACAAAGTAATTATTCCAAACTTTTTTTATTTCCTTTTTTTTAAATTTTACAATTTTATTTTCCCCCCACTCCCCGGGGCACCCGGGGCCCAAAAGGGGGTCCCCCCCCCCCCCCCCGGGGGGGAGGGGTTTGCCCCCGGGGGGGGCCCCCCCCATCCGGGGCCCCCCCCCAAACCCCCCCGGCCCTCGAACCGGCGAGTGGGGGCCCCCCCCCCCCCCCCCCCGGTCCCGGGCCCCCCCACGCGGGGGCCCCACTCCGGGGTAAATTGCCCGCCGCCCCCCCCCCCCGGTGCGGGGGGGCGGTAGCCCCCGGGGGGGCCCCCCCATCCCCAGTGCAGCAGGAGCCGGGCAGCGCAGAGCGGGGCGGGAGGGGGGGGAGCCAGGAAAGTGATTTGTTGTTGTTTTTTTTTTAAAAACTCCTACAAGGGGGGCGCTGACTAGGGGGCTCGGCTACAAGGGGGGCTTGGTAAAAAAGGGCTCTGGCTACAGGGGGGGCGATGACTACAAGGGGGGTTTGGTAGGGGGGGGCTCTGTACGGGGGGTTTGGCTAGGGGGGCTCTGACTACGGGGGGGCTTGACTACAAGGGGGGCTTGACACAGGGGGGCTTGACTACGGGGGGGGCTTGACTAAGGGGGTTTGGGCTACAAGGGGGGTCTGGCTACGGGGGGGGCTCTGAATACGGGGGGGGGTTTGACTCAGGGGGGTTGACAAGGGGGGGGCTCTGACTACAGGGGGGGGCCTGATACAAGGGGAGCATGTAAAAGGGGGGGCTCGGGCTAAAAAAAGGGGTCTGGCAAAAAAAAGGGCACTGGCTACAGGGGGGGCTGAAAACAAGGGGGGCGCTGACCAAAGGGGGGCTCGGCTACAGGGGGCTCTGACTACGGGGGGGGCTCGACTGGGGGGGGGCTCTACTACGGGGGGGGCTTGACTACGGGGGGGCCCTGCAAGGGGGGGCTCTGGCTAAAAGGGGGGGCTGGTACAGGGGGTTTGGGCTAAAAGGGGGGCTCTGGCTACCGGGGGGGGCACTGACAACAGGGGGGGCGCTGATAAAAGGGGGGGGCGAACAAGGGGGGCGCTGACTACAAGGGGGGCTCTGGTCCCGGGGGGGGCCTGCTCGGGGGGGGCTGAACAGGGGGGGCCTGACTAAAGGGGGCTCTGACTACGGGGGGGGTTTGGGCTAAAAGGGGGGGCCTGGCTACAAGGGGGTTTGGGCTACGGGGGGCTCGGGGGCTCCGGGGGGCCTGGCTCCCAGGGGGGGGCGCGACAAAGGGGGCGCTGACAAAAGGGGGGGGCTCTGGCTACAAGGGGGGCCCTGGTACAAGGGGGGTTGGGCTACCAGGGGGGCTTGATACGGGGGGGCTTGACTAGGGGGGGGGCTCGACAACGGGGGGCTCTGATACAGGGGGGCTCTGACTACGGGGGGGGCCCGGCTACAAGGGGGGCCTGGCTACAAGGGGGGCCTTGGTACAAGGGGGGCCTTGGCTACAAGGGGGGCCTTGGTAAAAGGGGGGGCCCTGAACAAGGGGGCTCTAAACTACAGGGTGGTTGGTAAAAGTGGGACTCTGACTACAGGGGGTCCCTGGTACAAGGGGGGGCTTGACTACGGGGGTCCCTGGTAAAGGGGGGGCTTGACTACATGGGGGTCTGGTAAAGGGGGGGCTCTGACTACAGGGGGGGCACTGGCTACACGGGGGGGGCCTGACTCAGGGGGGCCCCTGGCTACAGTGGGGCTCTATACAGGGGGGCCCGGGTAAGGGGGTCTGACAAAGGGTGGTCTGGCTACAAGGGTGGCCCCGGGTAAAAGGGGGGCTCGGCTACAAGGGGGCTTGGCTACAGGGGGGGCCGGGCTAAGGGGGGGCTCTGGCTACGGGGGGCTCTGGTCGGGGGGGGGCTTGGCTAAGGGGGGGCTCGGCTCAGGGGGGGCTCTGGTACGGGGGGCTCGACTACAGGGGGGGGCTCTGGCCAAGGGGGGCTTGCTAAAGGGGGGGGCTCTGTTTCAGGGGGGGCTCTGTTTAAAAGGGGGGGGTCGACTACAGGGGGCCTGACTAAAAGGGGGGGGGTTTGGGATACGGGGGTCCGGTACAAGGGGGGGGGTCTGATACAGCGGGGGGCTCTGATAAGGGGGGGCTCTGGAACAAGCGGCTCTGGCTCATGGAGTCTGGTAAAAGGGGGGGCCCGGGGCTAAAAGGGACCCTTGAACAAGGGGGCCCCGGTAAAAGGGACTCTACTACAAGGGAGCTCTGCTCAAGGGGGGCCCGGGCTAAAGGGGGGGCTCTGACTACGGGGGGGCCCTGGTACAAGGGAGCTCTGACTAAAGGGGCTTGAACAAGGGACTCTGACACAGGGGGGTCGGGCTACAAGGGGGGCTTGCTTCGGGGGGGTTCGACTACTAAAGTCCCCGGGGCTCCCCTACAGGGGGTCCCCGGGCAAAAGGGGGGGGGGCTTGACTACGGGGGGTCCTGGCTAAAAGGGGGGGTCTGCTACAGGGGGTCCTGGCAAAAAGGGGGGCTCTGAACGGGTGGCCTGGCTACAAGGGGGGCCCTTGATACACGGGGGCCTGGCTCAAGGGGGCTCTGACTCGGGGGGGGCTCGGGGTCAGGGGGGGCTCGGGCTACAGGGGGGGGCTCTGGCGAGAGGGGGGGCTCGGCTACGGGGGGCTCTGACTCAAGGGGGGCTTGGCTAAAGGGGGGGGCTTACTACGGGGGGGGCTTGACTAAAAGGGGGGCCCTGGCTACCAAAAGGGAAGCCTTGCAAAGGGGGACGCCCCAAAACCCCTACGGGGGGGCCCTGACTACAAGGGGGCCTGGCTACCTAATACAAGACCCCCGATCCCCTACAGGGGGGCCCTGACTACAAAGGGGGGGCCCTGGCTACCTAAATACTAAGGGGCCCTGATACCCTACACAGTAGCTAAAGGGGGGGCCCTGACTTTCCGCAAACATTAAAGGAGGCCCTAACTACCTGTTATCCCTGAAGGGGCCCCTAATCCCTGCAAACTACCTAAAGGAGACCCCAAACTGCCGCAAACTACCTAAAGGAGACCCCAAAACTGCCTGCAAACTACCAAAAGGGAGGTTTAACTGCCTGAACTATTAGGGAACCCCCTAACTCCCTGTTACTCCTAAAGGGGGCCCCTAAGTTGGGCCTTTTAAAAGGGGCCCTAACTACTACAGCTTACTAACTGGGGAAAACCCCCCCCCTCACCCGGGGGCCCTTTCCCTTTTTTGCACCTCCTAGGGTCTTGTCTACCTCCCTTAAATTTAAAATTTGGAGGGGGCAGCACCCCATAGTTGTAGCAAATTGGGGGGTTAGTCCTTTCCCCCCCTCCAACCCCCTAGGATACTGGGCCCTAATTTATGGCTTGCCCCCGCTTCTCCCCCGGGGAAGTTTGTACAGAGGTGGAAATGGGTAAAGAATCTGGAAAATTGAGGATTTTTAAGAAATTTGTGTGAATTTCTGAGGGATGAGTTGGCCCGGGGGAAAAGTATCATGGCGGTGTGGAACGGATGCAGAAGAGGGGGGAAAAAAAAGACTCATGAAGAAAGAACGACTCTCAGTAGGAGTCCCCGGGGTGAGTCCCTGTTTTGAGGGTTATTTTATTTTTATTTTGGATAGGTGGTGCCAAAGGGGAAACGTGGAGGGGGAAATTTGTTGTGGGGGGGGGGGATATTTGAAGTGGGTGGGGGGGATATTGTATGTGGGTGGGGGGGGGTATTTTTGGGTGGAGGGGGTTTTTGTATGGGGGGAGGGGGGATAGGTATGTGGGTAGGGGATGTGTATGTGGGTGGAGGGGGATAGGTATGTAGGTGGAGGGGTTAGTGTTTGTGGGTGGGGGGATATTGTATGTGGGTGGGGGGGGGATATTTTTTGGGGGTGGGGGGAGATATTGTATGGTGGGTGGGGGGGGGAAATTTGTATGGGGGTGGCGGGGGTTTTGTTGTGGGGGTGGGGGATATTGTATGTGGGTGGAGGGGAAATTGTTTTTGGGGGGTGGGGGGATATTGTCTGTGGGGGGAGGGGGTTTTGATGTGGGGGGGGGGGATATTTATGTGGGTGGAGGGGATATTGTATGTGGGTGGAGGGGATTTGTATGGGGTGGAGGGGGATTTTGTATGTGGGTGGCGGGGATTTTGTTTGTGGGGGGGTGGGGATTTTGTATGTGGGGTGGAGGGGGATATTGTATGTGGGTGGAGGGGGATTTTGATTGGGTGGAGGGGTATTATGTGGGTGGGGGGGATATTGTTGTGGGGGGGGGTTTGAGTGGGTGGGGGGGGGTTTTGTATGGGGGGGGGGGTAGAGTGGGGGGGGGGAATTTTGAGGGGGGGGGGGAAAAGTAGTGGGTGGGGGGATTTGTTGGGGTGGGGGGGATTTGTAGTGGGGTGGGGGGGAAAGTAGGGGTGGGGGGAATTGTATGGGGTGGGGGGGATTTTGTTTGGGGGGGGGGGGGGTAGTATTGGGTGGAGGGGGGGAAAAATTGTTTTGGGTGGGGGGAATTATGTGGGTGGGGAATGTTGTGGGGGTGGGGGATATTGTTGTGGGTGGAGGGGGATAGAAAGGGGTGGGGGGGTATTGGTTGGGTGGGGGGGGTTTGTTTTGTGGGGGGGTTTGTTTTGGGGTGGGGGGTTTTTGTGGGGGGCGAGATATTGTATGGGGTGGAGGGGAGTATTGTAGTGGGGGAGGGGGATATTTTTTTGTGGGGGGGGGGGATATTGTTTGTGGGGGGAGGAAGTATGTTTGTGGGTGGGGGGATAGATGTGGGTAGGGGGAATTTTGTTTGGGGGGGGGAAATGTATGGGGTGGGGGGGAATTTTAGGGGTGGGGGGGAATTGATGGGGGGTGGGGGGGGAATTTGGGGTGGAGGGGGTATTGAGTGGGTGGGGGGTATTGGGTTTTTGGGGGGGGGTTGGATGGAGACTTAACCCCGTGTTATTTTTGGGCAGCGCAGAGGGGACCCCTGGTATTGTCACAAATAAAGTTCTGTTTTGCACATTTTATTAGTGGTAAAGGGGCGTTAGCCGGAGGCGGAAATTTTCTGACAGAGGGGGGCCCCCCCCCCCCCAATTCTTCCCCGGGGCCCCACCCCCCCAGCCCCGACCTCCTCACTCCCCCCCCCTCTTCCCCCTGCAGCTTAATACTCGCGTGATTTGTTGACTTTCTGCCTGTGCTAACAAAGAGGGGTAAGAACTATCTCTCGGCAAATCCCCCTTTTAAATTAATTAGTAAGTCGAAAAAAGGTTATTTTTAAATGTAACTCCAGCACAGAAGGTTTTTTGTTTTTGTTTTTGCATAGTGCAGGGAAGGTTTTTACATTTTTTGCTGTCTGGCACCTCCCTTTTTACCTTTTTGTGCTCTGTGGCATGCTGGAATTGGCTTTCCACAGCTCTATCTGCTTTTGCTCTGTCTAAAACTCCTTTTGTTTTTATTTAAGGTATGAAAACCCATGTGGGACCCACAAAAGGGCCCAGCGTTTTCCCATTTTTCCCCTCTAAAACTCCGCCTTTCTTTTATATTAAATGGATGAACCTATGTGGTAACCCAAAAAAAAAAGTCCACATTTTCCCTTTGCTCTGTCTAAATCTTCTGCCTTTCTGTTTATATTGATGGGTATGAATTTGTGCTATAAAAAAATTTGTTGCATTTCCTAATGTAAAAGAGGCCCAAATTTTACCATTCTGTATTTCTAAAACTCCTTTGCTCACTAAACCCCCCCCCCCCCCCCCTCGTTTTTACCCCTGGTAATGTGAAGGGGAAGATTCGCTATTTTAAAAAGGCCAGGGCATTTAAGAACGGGCTTGTGCAAAATCCTAAAGGTGACACAGATTAAAACAAAAATTTAAACCGAAAATGAACAAGAACTGGCCTTAATTAAATACCAACTTTTTCTGCTTCTCACTCACACCGCCCCCAAAATGCTCTTATGACTATCTCACTGCCCCCCTATTCCCCAAACCTCCTTTATATCCTCAGACACCCCCCCTGGGGCAATGGTTTTTTTATATCCCCCGTTTCATACCCCCACACCTGACCTCTAATCTTCACTCTTCCACAGCATTAAGACCTTTCTCAAAAAACCCACCAACCCCCTTTTTTTCCCCCCACGCACATCTATCAAACCCCCCTGTTCTCCTGGCTGTGGGAAAAACTCCCAAACCCCCTGCCCCCTCAGTGCTCTCATGTTATTTCACGGGGTTTTTTAATGCGGGTTCAAATTTGCCCACACCCCCCCCCCCGGCAAGTAAACATGCAGAGGTGTCGGCCTTTTTCGTCGATACCTCTCCTTTTTCCCCTTTCCCCCTTCCTTCCTCATCCCCCCCTCCTTTGAGGTGCACTCTGTTGCATCTACTCCCCCTCCAACCCCAAGTGGTTGTTGCTACCGACCCCCAGGCCCCCGCCCCCCCCTCCTTGCCACTTCCGGCTCCCCCACTTTCTTTTTCACTGAAACCCCCCTATTTCATGGGGGATTTTAAAAATCCCAAACGAACACCCCCAAACCCTACTAACAAACTCTTCCCTTTCCCGTCCTCTCCTAGTGGACATCGGGGCCATCTTAAAGGGGAACACACGAACCTCATCTTCACCTGCCTCTGCTCCTATCTAAACCCTTTAATCTCTCTTTACCCCTCTTAACCCCCAAACCGCTTTCCTTCTCCACATTTCCATCCCCCTGCCCCCTCTCCCCCAAATTATGCTCCCCCCCAGAAAACCCTTCAAAACCTAACCTTGCACTCTCTCTAACTCTCTGCTCCCCTGTTTACCATATTCCCCTTTGTGACCCATACGCAGCCACCACTTTCTACAACAACACAATCACCTTCACTGTTGATGCAGTTGCCCCTCTCATACACACAACCCAGAACCCGAAAAATCCACAGACAACCCTGGCACTGATCGAACATTCAGCCTCTCTTATTCTCGCACCACCTGCTCCCCGCTCTCTGTTGGTATCCCCCAGGGGTCTGTCCTGGGCCCGCTACTCTTCTCTATCTACACTCTTGGTCTGGCTCAGCTAATAGCATAACATGGCTTGCAATGCTGACGATACCCAACTCTACATCTCCGGCCCAGGTGTTACCTCTCTGCTCTCCCGGATCCCAGACTGTCTTTCGTCCATATCCTCCTCCTTCTCTTCCTGTCTCCTAAAACTAGAGGTGGAGAAAACTGAATTCATTATCTTCCCACCGTCCCTCTCCATCACAGTCAATGGCTACACTCTCTCACCAGCTCCGCAAGTCCGCTGCCTTGGGATAACCTTTGACTCCAATCTTTCCTTCAAACCGCACATCCAAACCCTTGCCTCTGCCTGCCGTTTCCACCTGAAAAATATCTCCCGAATCCGCTCATTCCTTAACCTTGAAAGCATAAAAATGCTGGTCCATGCCCTCGACATCTCAACATCCTTCTTTGTGGCCTCCCATCTAGCACCCGCGCTCCCCTCCAATCCATCCTTAACTCTGCCGCCTGTCTGATTCACCTCTCTCCTCGCTACTCCTTTGCCTCTCCCCTCTGCCAATCCCTTCACTGTAACCTTAACCTACAAGGCTCTCCATAATCTCTCCCCTCCATACATCTCTGCCCCAATGTCTAGATACCTCCCTTCACGCAATCTCCGCTCCCCACAGGAGCTTCTTCTCTGCTCTCCTCTTATCAGTTCTTCACATAACTGTCTCCAAGACTTCTCCCATGCTTCACCCACACTCTGGAACTCACTGCCCCAACACATCAGACTCTCCCCCCCACTCTCACTAGCCTCAATGGTAACCTGAAAACCCATCTCTTTAGGACTGCCTATAACCAACAATAACCATGTTACACTGCTCCATCCCGCAAACATGTCTGCCCCTCACCTCCTGTCTCTTTTCTCCCTCCCTGTAGACCGTAAGCCCTCACGGGCTGTTTGTACCTGTCTGACCTATGTTATATATATATCTGGGATCCCGAGTGGGGAGGGGCAGGGGATGGGATCCCGAGTGGGGAGGGGATCCCGAATGTGGAGGGGCAGAGGATCGGATCCCGAATGTGGAGGGGCAGAGGATCGGATCCCATCTCTCACCCCTATGAAAATAGTGGAGCAGACATCTGGCTATTTCCAATACTTAATTACAGGGGTTCATACATGTAAACTAATGTAATAATCAGCACCTATGTGTGGCATGCTGGCACTTGTAGCTGTGGAACTACAAGTCCCAGCAAGCCACACCGCACATGTACTGATTGTATGAGTGTTGGTAAGTACGTGTTTAACATATGCTGCTGTGGAACATGGAACTACAACTGCCAGTATGTCACAGCAGATCTTAACCCCTTGCCGACATAGGACGTATGCATACGTCCTAGCGGGAAGTGCATGCCCGCAAATGGACGTATGCATATGTCCTGGCGATCGTGCGGGCTTGTGGGCGAACCGCACACGATCGCGACATGGGACCAGCGGTAAATTACCGCTGGCCGCATGCCTTATCACCCGCGGCCGGAGTGAGCTCCGACCGCGGGTGACTAACGCTTCATTATCGCAACCTGTCATTGGTTGCGATAATGAAGCCACAGGCAGGAGGAGAGAGCGGCAGCGATCTTCTGCTTGATGGTCCTGGGAAGTGAAAGACACGTCCCGGGGTCATCTATGACATCACCATGCCCACAATGCATTGTGGGCATGGTGACAGGCAGTTGTCATGGCGAACAGTATACAGTAGTAATACTGTGTACTGGCCTGCCTCCTAACAGCAATATGATGATGCTGTTAGAAGAAAAAGTAAAAAAAAAAAAGTGTAAAAAAGTTAAAAAAAAAAAAATGTTAAGAGTGGAAAAAAAAGTAAAACGCAAACACAAAAAATAAAATAAAAACACGTACACCGCCCTTTTCCCCTTTAGAAATGCCAATCGCCCCAAAAAAGATCAAAAATAAATAAAGTATATATATTTGGTATATATAAATATGTCACATTAATTAACCCGCTCGGTGAACACTGTACAAAAAATAAATAAAAAACAGCCACAGAATTGAGTTTTTTGTTCATCCCGCAGTACATAAAATGGAATAAAAAGCGATCAAAAACTCATACAAACTCCAAAGTTGTACCCAATAAAAAAGTCCTTACACAGCACTGTATACGGAAAAATAAAAAAGTTATGGCTCTCAGAAGATAGCGATGCATAAATATTGATTTACACAATCAAACACTAAAAAAAAAAAAAAAAAAAAAATTAAAAATAAAAAAAAACTATATAAATTGGTTATTGTCGTAATCGTATCGACCCAGAGAGTAAATCTAACTTGTCACGGATACTGCGCGATGAGCGCTGTTAAAAATAAAAAACACTATTAGGATTGCAGTATTTTCTTCACCCTTCCTTCCAAAAAATGGATTTAAAACTGATCAAAAAGTTTTGTCCCCCCAAAAATGATACCAATAAATTATCAACTCATCCCGCAAAAAACAAGACCCATCACAGCTGTGTACACCGAAAAATAAAAAAGTTATGGCTCTCAGACTATGGCGATGCAAAAACGTGTTTTTATTGTGTAAAAGCAGTAAAACCTATAAAAAAAATACAAATTGGGTATCGTAATCGTATCGACCTGCTGAGTAAAACTAGCATGTAATTTATACCGCACGGCGACCGCTGTAAAAAATATAAATAAAAAACACTACCGGGAATGCTGTATTTTGTTCAAAATGCCTAACAAAAACCTTAATAAAAAGTGATCAAAGCGTCATATGCACCCCATAATGGTACTAATAAAAACGTCAACTCATCCCGCAAAAAACAAGCCCATAATCAGCTCCGTACACAGAAAAATAAAAAAGTTATGGCTGTCAGAATAGGACAACATAAAAACGCAATTTCTTATAGACTATTTCTATTGTGTAAAATTAATAAAACATAAAAAACTATGTAAAATTTATGTCATTGCAATTGTACCGACCCCCACAGTAAAGTTTTCCTGTCATTTATCCTGTACGGCGAACACTGTAAAAATGAAGCCCAAAAAACAATGGTGGAACTGCGTTTCCCCCCCCCATTTTTATGGCCTAATGCTAAAAAAAACTATAGTACACCTGTGCACTTAAAATGCACGGTACACCCCTAGATTAGATCCCTGAGTTGTGTTGAATCCAAAATGGGGCGACTTCTGGAAGGTTTCACCTGTTCTGGTACTTTGGGAGCTTTGCAAATGCGATATGTCCCCACCAAAATCTGCGTTCCAAAAGCCAAATAGCACTCCCTCCCTTCTACGTCCTGCCATGTGCCCAAACAGCAGTTTACACCCACATTTAATTTGGAAGAATTTGGAAGAAATTGCTTAACAAAATTTGGGATTTTTTTCCTTGTAAAAATTCAACATTTTCAGCTAAAATTGGAGATTGTTGAAAAAAAAAAAGTAAATTTTCCCAGCCTAACGCTAAAAAAATTTGTGAAACACCTGTGGGGGTCAATATACTCAATAAACCCCTTGATTTATTATTTAAGGGGTGTAGTTCCCAATATGGGGTATTTTTGGGGAGTTTATTAAGTTTTGGCACCTTACACAGTAGAATTGCTTTTTTAATTGTTTCTATGTTGTCATATTCTTAGAATCATCATTTTTTTATTTTTCTGTTGGCGAAGCTTTGTAAAGGCTTGTGTTTAAGGCACAAGTTTTATAAAAACCCTTTAATTCTCGTTTTTGGAGGAAGGATGAACAAAATACAGCAATACTAACATTGTTTTTTTTCGTTATTTTTACTGCTTTCGCTATGCAATATAAATGACGTTACATTTACCGTATTTTTCGGACTATAAGGCGCACCGGACTATAAGGCGCATTAACATTGAGCGCATTAACATTGAGCGCCGTTTCATATATAAGGCCACCGACTATAAGCGCACCGGACTATAAGGCGCGGCGCATTAAATGAAACAAAGTTCAGAGCGAAAGCCAAACTTTAAATCAACACTTTCACAATAACTCTCAACTTGTAAAGTTGTAACAAAAATTCAATTACACTTACAGTACTTTTTTTGCTGTACTATGGTACCGTATAGGCCATTCTTCATTTTTTCATGCCGTATCGCTGCACAGCGATTGCAGCCCAATACGGCCGGATTTACAATGGTCTCACTTATTGTGCTTATTTCGCGTACGGGAATCACCCCTGTAAAGAATTGGAGTTGTAAATTCGGCGCGAAAATTGCGCCCAGTGGTCATTATTTTAAACTGATTTGCAACTGATTTGTAACTTGATTTTCGAACGTATTTACTATTGTAAATCAGTTGCAAATCAGTTACAAATCATGTCACTTAATTAGCTGTAAATACGTTCTGAACAAAGACTGAAAACTGAAAACTGAAGAATTGATTCATATATAAGGCGCACTTACGATTTCTGAGAAAATCTCAGGCTTTTATGTGCGCCTTATAGTCCGAAAAATACGGTACTCTAAGTTAAAATGACAGCAAAACCAAATTATGCTTTTTTCAGTTTTATTATGTTTTACTACTTTTATACAACGACAACTTAAAAAAAAAATCATGTTTTTGCATCACTTTATTATATATTTTTTATTTTTCCATTCATGGTGCATTTTTAAGGTGAGCTGCCATTTTAATTTGCACCATTTTGAGGTTCATGAGACTTTTCCATCCGTTTCTATACCATTTTTTAAGAGGCAGAATAAACCAAGCACTCAATTCGGGCAGTGTTATGTATTAATTTTACAGCATTCATCCCGTAGGTTAAATAAGATGATAGTTTTATATGGGCATGTTCACACGGCATTTTCTGAAGTGTAAATTTATGCTTCAAAATCAACTTCCAAATCTGCTTCAAAAAACGAATGATTTGAGGCTTATTTTGAAGCGTGATTTGAAGATTATTTTGAAAAACCCTAGCCCCATGTTCCTTATGGGGATTTTACAAGGGAAGAAATTGAAATATTACTTATTTTTACGTCCGTATTTGCGTCCAAAAAAGTCTCACAATTATGCTTCTAAGACACGCTTCATGTGAACAATAAGGTGTTTTTTACATTATATTCAATGAAGGAAGGTTTGAAGCTTGTCTGAGACTAATTTTGGGTTGTTTTCCAACGCGTTAAACGTGGTAACATATGGCCCCAAAAAACGCTGTGTGAACATACCCTTATAGGTCAAGTTGTTATGGATTTAGCAATACCAATTATGTGTACTTTTTATCCTTTTAATAGTAATAAAAATTGTAGAAAAGTTTTTTTTTTTTTCTTTTTACATGTTCACTCTTTGCCTACTTGACTTTACACATGCATTTTTGAAAGCTTTTCCTCTATTAGTGTATGTGAGCACGGTCAGCAATAAAAGTGACACTTTTAAGATTTTCTGTTTTATACTCAGAAATTCAGCATCAAATTATATAAGCCTATACATCACAAAGCTCAGCTTCTTTTCCTCTATCATATGCTGATCTCAGACAAGACAGCAAAAATCACCCGACAGTTTCCCCTTAAAGTTACTCCGACCTCAGCCACTGACTGCCTTTCCCAATAGTGCATCTTGTACAAGTGCTGAAAAAAAATGTCATTGGGCAGTGCAGCATTTTGTTCAAGATAATATCACTTCAAGGAGTAATAGTAGCACTTCTTTTTTCGAGAAAGTGAGTGAACAGTTTTTATTAGCTTAGATGTTAACCCTCTCAAGGTCATTATAAGTATTACCTTGGCAAATCTGAAATTGCATGAAGTTGGTTTCCATCAGTGATGCAATTGTTTGAAATATCAAGCAGAGTCAAAGACTGAAGACAATTCGTAGGCCTACAAAAGAGACCCAAAACAACTGGTTGTAATATATATTCCACCAACAGCACAATATATCACTATAAAAAAAAAAAGAAAAAACCTGATCATTTTGAATAAAAACAGTTCTTATTAAGCTCTAACACCGCAGTAATGTTCACTGTACAGTATAAATGAATGTATATAATTTACCTAATTACATCAATTCCAGCAAGTCCTTCTTGTTTCACCTTTTCACCACATTGAAGTGCTGAATATTTCTCTGCAATCTCGGTTGTATTTGGATGGATTAGAAGGCTAGACATCGTAGTCAGTCACTACTTGAATTCTATTCAACAAGTTGAGTGTTGTTCACACCTGTACAATTTTATGCTATTGATATGCCATATGTGTCTTAGATAGGAACACACCTTTAAAGAGTTAACTAGAACAAGTAACTAATGCTTAAAGGGGTGTTCTCCCCATCCTGTTGTACAGAGCCTGCTCTTCACAGCTTCAGGCTTCAACTTCCTGGTTAGACTGTGGGTGGGTCTTCAGCAGTGACTGGCAGATCAGCTATTCTTAGCTGAGGCTGTTAGAGGGACATTGGTGATAGTTAATAGAAGGGTTTAAACAGCAGGGAAAGCTACAGACCTCTAAGGCGTTAAAGTATGTTAGTAGGAAACAAGCTCTTATGCTGCTGATAAGAAACAACATGAAATTAAATCACCAACGTTCCTCTAACAGGCTTAAGAGGGCTCAAGGGCCTGTTACAGTATAGAGAGGCCATCAGTAACCTAGAAACTAGGCGATGAGAACTGCTCTAGCTCTGAAGGGAAGCAAAATCAGAACAGCAATGTATTTAGTAATAGTCAAATACAGAAATGTATTTAGTAATTTATCTACCTGTTTAAAGCTTATCAATAGAATGGGAATACCCCTTTAATTACACAAAATAATATTGTGATCAGACACATTTTTGTTAAGCCATTATAGTTAATACATTTATTACGTATATAATAATATATTACATACATTTAATACACATATATTATTGACATATATGTCACTGCTAGCAAAACTATGAAGCTAAAATGGAACCTTTAATATGTATTCTCTGAAATCAGACAAACACAATAAATAGCAGGTGATATATATGTAACTATACCAAACCACTGGACAATCGAGGGGACTTCATTTGATTTAATATTGTTCTGGGTGAGATAACTATTGAGGTGGAGACTATCTATACTTTGGTACTATTGGTAAGAGTAGGGTTCAGCCATCGGTTGAGAGGGGCGCCCGTCTCGGGGCAGGTCCTCCACATGCTAAGTAGGGACACTTCAGGGAAAGTATCATTAGTGGCCATTATTATTTGTTTAGTCCCTCGCTCATACTAGTGTGTTCCCTAAGTAAAAACCCTATTTTGTCCTAGGCGCGTTTGGTATAAATACATATATATATATATATATATATATATATATATATAATATTATATATATATATATAATATATATATATATATATATATATAATATATAATCTGCTATTTATTGTATTTGTCCAATTTTAGAGAATATATAAACACTTTAGCAAATGGATGGACGTATGTCTTTTTTCGGCCTGACAAACTATGTAAATTACATTTTAGCTTCATAGTCTTTCTGGCAGTGTATCTGAGTAAAGCTTTGTTCATTTTTTCTTCATTGATTTGTAAATATAAATTATGCAACATAGGCATTAAAACAAAAATGTGTTATAAATGTGCAGCATCCTTATAAATTTCCACAATATGTTTAAACTAAGTACTATACCTTTCTAAACAAGTGATGTTGTTTGACGTTAAATCGGTTTTTGTGCAGGCCAATAACGCACACTGTGTCCTTTTTAAGATACAAAGGGAAAAGATAATTTTAAATTACATGATGAAAACAATCTATTAATCAAGCTAAAACATTTGATTTTTTTAATCGAGCCTAGGGTTTGATTAAAAAAAAACAAAAAAAAAGAAAATTTGATTTTTGGGTGGAGATTTTAATACGTACAGTCAAAAACAGTGTATTAATTTTTATTTCCCATTAGGCGCAGTTAACATCTGCATTCGGTTTGCCAAATCCGGGCCCTTTTAAAGATGCCAATCATTCTGTTTCCCCGTTTAATTTTCCCCCCCCCAGTGAAAAGCGAGGTGCCAAGCAGTTTTTATAGCAGCTGGGGTCAAACAAAGGCCTTTATGGTTGCCATGTTACCTCCCCTGTTACAGTCTGTTTATGGTGTAATGGGAGAGCCATATTAGTACATTGTCTTGCAATATATTCATACTGCAGAGCAGTGTACAAGTGATCCCATCTCCTAGCAGTCAAGCACTAAAGGTGCTGTTTAAAAAATAAATATAAAAATAAATTAGAAAATATTAAAACTTCAAACTAAAAATATAATTTATCGCACATGGTGAACAGTAAAGAAAACAAACTGCAGTTTGGGTCATTTCACATCCCCAAAAATTTGGAATAAAAAGTGATCAAAAAGCTGCTTGCAGCTTAGAATGGTACCAATGAAAACCTAAACCAAAGCTTGCAAAAAAGAAGCCCTCCCCCACATACATGCAAGAAATTGTACAGGTGCGAAATACTGATGAACAACTCACCCATCTTTTACATAGATGTAAAAACAAAAAAGGTTATTGGTTGCAGAAATTGGCACTGCAGTGTAAATTTAAAAGATGAAAAAGTTTTGAATGTTATTAAAAATACTCCTATATAACGAAAACTATAAAAATTTGGTATCACGAGAATTGTACTGACCTGCAGATTACAGGTAGCATTTAATTTATAATCAACAGTTAACGCTATATAAATGAAACTTCCCACAAAAATTTTATTGTGCAATATTAGATCTCTGTCTTTGTTGTGCCGTTTTTCTAGTATTCTTGGAAACTGAAAATATTAAACCCCAATTCTTTTTTTTATGAAACAACTTTTTTTTCACCCCACAAAAACGTTTTTCTTTTTCCACTATATCGTATGGTCAACGTATGAATAAAAAACCATCTAGGCTTGAAAAAAACAACCCCTCACACGTCAAGGTAGATAAAAAAAAAATTATGGGTTTTGGAAGGTTTAAAAGAAAAAATGAAAGACTAAAGTTCTTCTCACAATAAGGGCATGTCCCCACGGCAAGGGTTTTAGGACGGTTTTTCCGACGGTTTGCGGTTTTAGGAACCGTCGGAAAACCTGCAAAAACTTCCCCCATAGAGTTCAATAGAAAAACCGAATTCAGCAGCCGAGGGGACCCCCCAAAAATTGAACATCACAACTTCAGCCCGGGGTTTCTAGAGGGGAAAATTAAAATTGGGTCTATGTAAACCGCTCAAAACAGGGCCGGGGGTTTTTTGGCGGGGGTTTTCGGTTTTTGCAAAAAAAAGTGAAGAATAATCCCACCTTAGGGGTGTGTTTTTGGAGGTCCTTTGCACTTTTTTGTTAAAAAGGAAGGTCCTCCCAAATTATTTCATTCCTGGTCTGGTGGAAGAGGAGCACAGCATGCCCCCAAAAAATACCACCGATGGAATGGATGTCAGCACCGATACCGAGGTGAGTGTCATTTTAATGAGGGTCTATCCTTTTTTTAGCCTAAATTAACCCTTTTGTTATTATGCTTTTTGCATGCACTGTGCTAAAATGAAATGGGGGCCTTTGCCCCATTGTAAATATAGTGTTTTTGTTTAACTATTTCCATAATAAACTAGGCACATTTATTTAAAAATTTTTACTTTTTGGGTTTTTTTTTTTTTTTTTTTTCTTTTTTTCACACAGGTACATGCCCCCATTTTGTGGGACAGTCGGCCCCCGGGAAAAGAAAACCGAAAATAAAGAATGCTCATGGATTCAGACTGCGGGTTTATGTACCGGAGGAAGGGAGCGGCATTGCCCACCAAGGGGGTTCACCCTAAGTTATTTTTTTTATATTACTCTTGTTTTTATATTGTAATTGTCATTTGAATTTATTTTTTTTACACGGTCTTCCAACATTGCCTAGTGCGGGCCTGTCCTTCCAAACTTTATCTTTTCCCAAAAAAGTTGACTTCAGGTTTGTGGCCTCATGTGGTTGCAGAGTGGTCCCCTTTTACAACAGCAGGTTGTGGTGACAGGTGTTAATGGGAAAGTGGGAAAGCCAGACAAAAAAATCACGTGTCATACCCTTTTTACTTTCCCCACTCTAATTTCTTCCCCACATTGACAGGGTCATAAACTTTGGGAAGAACGGGTGACGCTTCATCAAGGGCCCCCGTGAAGGGGAGCGAATGGGGACTCTCCCCCCCGTCGCCCCAAAATAGCCACGGATGAGCGTTTTTCTCTTATCGCAAGGAAACTCCGGCCGTAAGTACTTATTTATGTGAATTCCTGCACCTTAAAACAAAAATTTAATTTTTGTTTTTGTTTCTCCTAGGACATCAGGCATGTGCCGTCCCGGGCCCGGGGGGTTCCCCCCGATCTGGTGGACATCAGCAGAGGGACCCCATCCCCTTCACGGAGTCCAGAGCCACAGGAGAAGCGGCGGGGGGAGAAGAAGAGCTGCCGGGACCTTCAGGGGGGGGACCACCTCCGGGAAGAGACATCCTCATCGGCCTGCGGCCACCCCGGAGCTCCCCCCTACACAGCTTTCCGGTTCCCCCCACGCACGCTTCCAACGTAGGATTGGTAAAAAAGGACCCCCGGGGAGGAGGGACAGAGATAGGGAGGGAGGGATAAACTCTGTCCTTCATACGGCGGGTCGGGGCGAGAACGTCGGGACCTTTTGCAAGGGATCTTGCGGGTCCTGCCAAAACCTTCGTCCCACGTCATACAATTCAAAATGTACCGTTTGCCGGGGTGGCGCCTTTGAATCCCCCGGCCCCCTCCCGGAGATCGGTTTGTTTATACTTTCCCGGGGGGTGGTTAGGGGTGCCTGGTGCGCTTTCCCCCAGACTTGAGAGAGGGTCTTGGGTGAAATTGCCCTTGAAGACCCCTCTTTTGTGTACCCCCGCCCCGCCCCTGTGCCGCCCAGGTGTCCGTGTCCTCCCCTACCCCCTCAAGCCTCTTACCACCACCCCCCCCCCCCCCCACGTGGGGCACCCGTGTACAGAAATTGGGGGGCCCCCAATACCCCAGCAGTGGGTACCAACCGCTCCACCTCCACCTCCACAAACCCCACCACCACCACAACACCACAACCTCCCCCTTCATTCCTGTTATTTGTTCCTCCCCCACGTTTTCACCAGTTTGATTAAATTTTTTTTGTTTTTTTTTTCGCCCCAAAACCCCCGTTGATATCCCTGTTTGTTAAATTTTTAAAATTGTATTATTTGTTATTTAAATTAAATTATTATTAGTTAAAATAATTATTTATTTTTTAATAAAATTATATTGTTGGCAGGGTTTTGGGAAATTTTTTTTAAACGGGTGGGTGGGGGGGAAAAATTGATTTTGGGGAAAATTTTATATTTTTTAAAAATTTTTAATTATTTTTACATAAAAAGAATTTTTTTAAAGTTTACAGTTTTGTGTCCATTTTATTTAGCTTTAATGAATGTAAATTTTTTTTTTTAAACCAAAAATTTAAAAAAAAATATTACTATATGTCAATTAACTATCTATATGGGATTACATTCTATGTAATGTCCTATATAGATAATTAATTTCTACAAAATATTAATGTTTTAGTTGTCAGACATCACTTCCAAAAGAGTATGCACCAATCAGTGAGTACACTAGTCAGCTTGAGAAACATCCCAAAAAAAAGTCCAAAAAAAATGTAAAACAGTGACAAAAACAGTACAAAAAACAGTTCACAAACGAAAACAGCCGAAAAAAAAAAGACCCGGGTTTTTTGACAAAAAGGGCATTCCCCCCGGAAAGGGTTTTGGCGGTTTTTCGCGGTTTGCGGTTTTTTCAACCGCCTGAAAAAAACCGGCCAAAATTTGCCAATTGTGGCTTTAAAACCGTGCACAGTCCCCATGCACAGGTTTTGCCGTGGACGGTTTTGGGCCCCCGGCGGCCCCGGGGGCCCAAAAAAATTTTAGAAGACAATCTTCCGTCCGGTTTCCCCACGAAGAGTGCTTCTCAAGGGAGGGGGGGGGCTGTTCTCCCTCATCGCGGAGAAAAGCCGCCCCCCCCCCCACGGCCGGGGGACGGGGGCAAAACAGGACAAAAAGGCCAGTTTTATCCCGGCCGGAAAACGTCCCCAAAAAGTCCAAAAAAAGTCCAATAACAGTTTGAAATGTGCGGCAAAAACAGAGCTGTTTTTGTCCATTGCCGTATGAACGCACCCATTTTGCGGCCGTCCCCGCAATGTTTTGTCGCCGGTCCGCTGGCGACAAAACCGCCAGGCGGAAAAAATGCAGTGGGGACTGCTCACGGGTTTCCATAGAGCACAATTTTGGTCATTTTCGGCGGTTTTTAGGCGGGGCTGAAAAAAACCGCAAACCGGCTGAAAAACCGGCCGAAAACCGTTTCATGGGGGGCAGCCCTAACAGGGGTTTTCTCATAAAAACATTATTAGTAACTTACAGTATATGTCATACATCTCACGTGCCTCTGATAGCTTTTCATAAAGGACGAAGCTGACCCCTTTTGATAATAGGTTTTTTAAAAATTTTTTTAGAATTATTTTTTAGTAAAAATACTGACTGGGCTCCTTAAAGGGGTTTTTTCCGGATTTAATGATTTTTATAAACACTTAAAAATGAATTTAAATTGAAATAAAGATATTCCCCTAAATTATGTGTTTTTTTATCTCTTTTCTCCTTATTCCTTTCATAAGATCGTGAAAAATTCCTATTTTTGGGAGAGTATTAGTTTCCCGCAGAGGGTTTTTCAAGTCCCCGAATCCCTTGCAGTTACAAACTAGGACTTCTCTAACCCCTCCTAGTCCTCCTAGCACTATTCTTTATCATTCTTGACATGTCACCTCACCCCTTGATCTCTGCTCCAGTTAACTTCCTGGGTTGCCTGCGCAGACTGTGTGTAGTACGTCCCAATCAGTTTTAAAAAACCCAAAAGAAAATTTAAGCGGCCGCAACTTGGAAAATTCTATGGGCAAGTGGAGCTAGTTGATGGGTTAGATAGTCCCAGGTAAATAGATAAGTAGTATCAACAGCACTCGAATTATTTTCAATGCTTAAAATTGATTTTATTAGATCAAAAAGTGCTCCATACAAGAAAAATGATTGAATTGTGTGACAGATAACATTGACGTTTTGGTCACAATGACTTTATTCATAACCGTCACACTGTACGAAATCAGGGAGGAACATAGTAGAAAGCAGCCGGAGCCGCGAGGAAAATCGGATCGCTTTAAGCATTGAAAATAATTTGAGTGCTGTTGATACTACATATCTATTTACCAATCAGTCTGTAACATGGTGAAAAGACATTCTTTCCTCATCCCATAATTGATGTAATACATGTACAAATGTATATAATTTGGTTTATATACTTCTAAGTATGTGCTGTACATCCCCCCACAGCAGGTACACAGCTATCCCATCATTGTTACTCTGATTGCTGTGGTGAATGTGGCAGCACCCAGCTTTCCTGTAAACTGAATAGCCTATCTAGCATCCAGGAAAGGTGGGTGATGTCACATCCCCAACAGCAATCTGCTGTAGGGGATGTGTCATCCTTTCTGCACACAGTGATGTCAGGGCAGCATCTCATGACACCTTACCCTGGCACCACTAATATATAGAGATCAATAGGTAGACTTTTTTCTGACTGCTGATGGATAATCTCAGGGGTCCTAATACACATTCAGCCAATCAAACAGTGCAAATCTTCTGACCATTTCCTCCTATCAGAAGAGATAAAAACAGTGCACAGTAATGAAGACAGTTAAACTCCAGCAGTGATGAGTCACTATGCAGCTCTGTAGTTGGAATGAATTACATTTCCTGGCAGCACTTTCTTATTTTAAATAGTGACTGATGAGTCACTGTATGCAGCCAGCTCTTCTCTGCTCAGGTCACACCCACTACAAGGGGGTGTTTCCGAGTGAAGCCTAGCTTCAAAGCACACCCACTGATTCTACAGAATCAGAAGAAAAGTCATGTGATCTATGGACATCACATGAAATACAGGAAGTAGAAAAGTAAAGGGCTCTCTGTCTGGTTTTATAAAGCAGTACAGGTAAATAATTTTTAATGAGTATCAATTACAGAGTTCAATATAATTAAGCTGTGAGTTCTAAAACAAAAAAAAGATATTCCTGGAAAACCCCTTTAAGAGACATCTAGTCATCAGTGTGTATACAGAACTTTAACCCCTTAACAACCACCCACCGTCTTTTTGAAATCTTGTCGGATTTTTTGAAAACAGATTGGAAAAAAATCTGTGCTGCGTAGACTACAGCACAGATTTTTTTTATTGCTTTCTATGCAGCACTGGATACAGTTGGAAAATCCATCCAAAATCCTGTACTGTGTAGGCCAAGCTCCACTAACACAGAGCTTAATGTTTTAGAAATATATATATATTCTATATATGTACATACATATATATTTATATATATCATATATATTATTTAAAAATTTTATAGATAATTTATATATATATAACTATATATATTTGTATATATATATATATATATAACACACTACCGTTCAAAAGCTTTGGGGTACTTAGAATTGTCCTTATTTTTTCGAAAGAAAAGCACAGTTATTTTTTAATGTTGCTAACATTACCCCTAAGGACCCAGCCTGTTTTGTGCCTTTCGCCTGTGACCCAGCCTAATTTTTGAAATCTGACATGTGTAACATTTATGTGGAGAATAACTTTTTTGACACTTTTACCTATCAATGTGATTCAGAGATTGTTTTCTCGTGGTCACATTGTGCTTTAAGTTAGTAGAGAAATTTTTATCCATACAATCCTTGTTTGTTTGTTGAAATATATCAAAATTTCATGAAAATTTGGGAAAAATTAGCTCGATCTTTGAAAGTTGCAAAAATTTTCAGCGTGCAAATGACAGATAATTATTCACCGCACCAAAATTGTTTATTACTAGGCCATCTACCATATGTCCACTATAGGTTGGCATCATTTTTTAAATGTTCTCTTTTTTTTTACAACTTTAAGGGCTTAGAAATTTAGTTAGTAATTTCTCACAATTTCAGGTAATTTGCTAATATACATTTTTTTAGGGATCCACTCCAGTTCCTGACTTGGCTTTGACGAGCCTGCATGTTAGATACCCCATAAATAATGCAATCTATGAAACTTAGCCCCTTAACATATTTACAACCTATTTAGAAGTTTGATAAACCTTTAGATATTTCACAAAATTAAAGCAATGTGGAGGTGAAATTTCAAAATTTCTACTGTTTTTGCAGATTTTTCAATATTTCTCCATTATTCACTGGAATACGGTAAATGTGACTAGGTAAATGCAACTTAATAATCAATTTCCCCAGGTTCTGACGTTTTTAGAGATATCCCACATGTGTTAGCCCTAGTGCAGTATTTGGCTCAACCATTAAGCCCCAGATTAGGAAGGTTAGCACCTACGCCGAACTCTAATAAAACCACCCCTAAATAGACCCAGTCATTTGGAAAACTACACCCCTTAATGGAGTTGTATCTATTAAGAGTTTCAGCTGTCAGTGAGCAATGGTAGTTGATTTGAGGGGCGTTGCTTCTTGGTCTGTCCTCTTCTGACTCCCTATTCCCCCTCCCATCAGCACACAGCAGCTACGTACTTCTATTACAGGGTGGGGGGATGGGGGTTTGCTTGCCAGAGCTCACCTCTGTGTGTGGCCTGCCTAGGTTGTTGCAGGAAGAGGGCTGATCTATGAGTTAGAGGAGGAATGTGAAGTGGTGTGCTTAATATAGCAGCAGGGGATGCATGTGGTTCCTATATCCCCTGCTTAGCTTACAAGTCTTTCCACATCTCTCAGCAACAACAAGGGCAGTTGTTACTATACTCAGGATGTCTCACTAATACAGCAGAGCATAAAGTATTCACATGCCTGATCTGTATAGTATTATTATAGCCCACAGTTCCAAAGACATATCATGATTATAGTAACAGACAGGGTCACTGCTGTCACATCTATCTGTGTAGAGGCGGGAGGAAGCAGGACACACAGGGTTAATCCAGGCAGCAGGGACACAGACGCCAGAGTCCTCCCTCCCCTCCCTGCACTACAGAAGCATTCTTGTTTGCAGGAGGGGCTCTCTGCTCCGACCTGTCTTCAAAGGTGATGAGTCATTCAGACCTGACAGCCAGTAAATAAGGATCAACAGGTCGGCTGCTATAGAAACTTGAAAAGCTGATGAAAGTAATACTAACAGGGCTAAACTAAAAATCAGTAGGACATTTGTAATGAACATATATTGCAAAGCTGCTTGTTTTTTAAAGATCTTTTAATTAAAACCCAATCATTGTAGCGAGACAACCCCTTTAAGGAATATATCCAGGGGTGCATTGAGTATATAGACCCCACAGGTGATTCACAAATTTTTTTTTAGCATAAGGCTGTGAAAAGTAAAAAAAAAAATTTTCCAAAAAAAATCTGAAATTTTAGCTTAAATGTTTCACATATACAAGGAATCCTGAAAAAAAAACCCAAATAAAACTTTGTTAAGCAATTTCTTCCAAGTTTGGCAATACCCTACATGTGGTGTAAACTGCTGTGTGGGCGCATGGCAGGGGTAAAAGGGGAGGGAGGGCTTTTTGGCTTTTGGAACGCAGATTTTGGTGGGCCATGTCGCTTTTGCAAAGCCCCAAGTGGGCAAAAACAGGCGAAACCTTTCCAGAAGTCGCCCCAATTTGGATCAACACCATCAGGGATTCATCTAGGGGTGTATTCTGCATTTTAGGCACACAGGTGTTCCAATTTTTTTTTAGCTTTGGGCAATAAAAAATGGGGGGAAAAACGCATTTTCATAAATGTTTTTTGAGTTTCAATTTTTTACAGCATTCGCCGGGGCAGTGTAAATGATTTTGATAACTTTAACTATGGGGTCGGTACAATTACAATGATATAGTTTTTATATAGTTTTTTCTTTTTTTATTACTTTTACACAGTATAAATGCGCCCAATAAAAAAATGCTTTTTATGTTGTCCTATTCTGACAGCCATAACTTTTTTATTTGCTGTGTGCAGAGCTGTGTATGGGCTTGTTTTTTGGGGATGAGTTGAAGTTTTTATTGGTACCATTATGTGGTGCATATATGCTATGTTTCAATTTTTATTAAGGTTTTTGTGAGATGTTTTGAACAAAAATACAGCAATCTTGGTAGTGTTTTTTATTTTTATTTTTTATAGCGGTCACTGTACGGTATATATGACATGGTAGCTTTACTCAGCCGGTCAATACGATTACACCGATACCCAATTTGTATATTTTTTATTTTTTTACTGCTTTTATACAAATAAAAACACTTTTATTCAAACGGGAAAATACGTTTTTGCATCACCATAGTTTGAGAGCCATAACTTTTAAATTTTTCTGTGCTTGAGCTGTGAAAGGGACTTGTTTTTTGCGGGGAAGGATTTGGGACGTTTTTATTAGTATCATTTTTGGGGGGGACAAGGCTTTTGATTGCTTTTAAATCCATTTTTTGGAAGTTAGGGTGAATACTGCAATCCTAGTGTGGTTTTTATTTTTATTTTTAACAGGGCCCACCGTGCATTTTCCTGATAAGTTAGCTTTACTCTTTGGGTCGCTACGATTATGGCGATACCCTATTTATATAGTTTTTTTTTATGTTGAAGCACTTTTAAAAAAAAAAAGAAAAGTGTTTTTAGTGTGTAAAACAATATTTATGCATCGCTATCTTCTGAGAGCTATACATTTTTTATTTTTCCGTATACAGAGCTGTATAAGGATTTTTTTTTTTGCGGGATGAACTGACGTTTTAATTGGTACAACTTTGGCATTTCTAGGAGTTCTTGATCGCTTTTTATTCCATTTTATGTGCTGCGGGATGAACAATAATCTTAATTCTGTGATTGTTTTTTTGGGGTTTTTTTTATGCCGTTCACCGTACGGGTTAATATGACAGAGTTATAGGGGCAGGGCGTTACGCCACACGGCGATACCAAATATGGGTACTTTATTTAATTTTTGATCTTTTTTTTGGGGGGATTTTCCGTTTGTAAAGGGGAAAGGGCGGTGTACGTATTTTATTTTATTTTTCGTGTTTTGTTTTTATTACTTATTTTCACTTTTTTTAACTTTTTTTCACTTTTTCCCCATTTTTATTTTACTTTTCCCCATAGGGGATTTGAATGAGAGATCTTTAGATTTTCCATTCAATAGGAATCAGTGCATAGCTCGTTGCTATGACTGGGTTTCCCATGACAACCCGTCAGTCACGATGCCGGGGCGTGCCCACAGGGCACGGCCGGGCGTCGTGACGTCACAGACAACCTGGAAGGCATTCTCTGCCTTCCGTGGTGTCTGTAAGGAGGCAGGAGCAGCACGCTGCTGCCGCCGACAGAGGCGCAGGAGGAGCGATCTCCTCCTGCGTCTCTCTTAGTTAATGCGCCCGGATTGTCGCGATAATTACGGGGTTAACCGCCCCCCCCCCCTCCCCTAGGAGCGATCCGGGGTCGGGGCCGAGGGTGCGGGATTTAAGCAGTAATAAACAGCTGACCACCCGCGCCGATCGTGCGAACTTCTGCTGAAGTTTGCGCGATCCCTCAGGACGTATCCATACGTCCAGGTGCGTTAATCCCCCAACCGACCTGGACGTATGGATACGCCCAAGGTCGTTAAGGGGTTAAATGAAGCACAGATACACTCTATACATTGTTAATGTGGTGAATGACTATTCTAACTGCAAACGTCTGGTTGTTAATGCAATATCTACATAGGTTTATCACTCCAGTGTTCTAATAGTACATTGTGTTTGCTGTGTATAAAAGCTATTGGATATTTTGAACACCTTTGTGCAAGTATGTTAGCATACCTGAAAACAGTTTTGCTGATTAGTGAAGCTATAAAACTGACCTTCTTTGATCTAGTTGAGAATCTGGAAAATTAAATTTGTTGGTTCGATTAAACTCACAAAATGGCCAGAAAGAGAGACGTTTCATGTGAAACGCAACAGTCTATTCTTGTTCTGAGAGATGAAGGCTGTTCCATGTGAGAAATTGCGAAGAAACTGAAGATTTCCTACAACGGTGTGTAATACTCCCTTCAGAGGAGAGCACAAACAGGCTTTAACCAGAGTAGACAGAGAAGTGGGGGGCCCCGCTTCACAACTGAGCAACAAGACAAGTACATTAGAGTCTCTAGTTTGAGAAATCAACGCCTCACAGGTCCTCAACTGGCAGCTTCATTAAAGGGGTTTTATCGTTACAAAGATCATGTCCTCAGATTATGGGGACAGTAAAAATAAGCACTTTTGTAATTGGTTGCATTACCTCTGTCCCCTTTGGTTTAGCAGATATAAACATCTCGTAAAACTGTCTTTTATTCTGGGTGTTCTGGGTCAGAATGCCCCTGGGTCGATTCTGGCACCCTAGAAAACGCCCCCTGCACTGTGATTGGCTGGCTGACATTTCATTCAGCCGTTGGATAAACGCTCCTAGACAGGAAATGCCCCGGCCACGCCCCTGCGCTGTGATTGGCTGCTTGCACACTCTGTGTTTAAACCCCCCCTCTGAGCTGTTAAAATCGATAGTGAAAACCAAATCTGCTGGCTCTATGTACATCTCCCAGCTTTAGGGTCAATTTTTCGGGCAATTACTGCCTGATTAAGGGGCTTTTGCCCAAAAGGTTGATTCACCTCCTCACAATCCTGTCCTTAACTGCTACTTGGAAAAGAAGGCGTTCGTTCCTCAGATCGAATACAAGCCCTGCCTCCTTATGACGTCACACCTGTATTTATATAACTAAGGATTCAACACTGTGTCTGCATAAGCTACTTTTATAGAGTAGTGCTTAGGTGATCACCCTACAAGACAGAGGTTGGGAGTTCAAGTCCCATTAGTACTGTTTTGTTTTGTTTTTTATTTAAAATTTATACACATATGTAAAGATTAGTGTTGAGCGATTATGTTGACTATCGTCATCGTTTCGATAGTCGATATCGGCAGTTATCTAACGATTTCGATAGTCGATAACCGATTATCGCCGATGACCTTTAAAGTCTAGGGGAGAGGAACAACCCCTTTCATTTTTTACAAAACCCAATGGGGGCGGGAGAAGCGGGAATTAACATCCACAACATCAAATAAATACGTGCAAAACATTTTTAGGCAACACCCCTTAGGTTAAAAAAAAGGGGCCCAAAAACAGAAAAAAAATCACAGCCCAAATTCACTTTTCCCTGTCTTGTACCACAGTACCAAAAAAATTATAAAATTCCCCCAAAGGGCAGTATGTTTTGAACCATCTTTTTCCCTTTAAACGGGACATTAAATATCCCTGCCCCGGAAGGGGCAGCATGGGGGCCCCAAACCTGCTGAGCACTTCTCGGGTTTTAAAAAGAGCTATGTGTACGGGTTTGGGGGGTGTCAGGCTCCTGTGTGACATTTTCTCTGTAGTATAGAGCTATGTGTACATTTTTGGGGGTGTCAGGCTCCGGGGCTGACACTATTCTCTGTAGTTTTAGGCTATTTTGTACATTTTTTTGGCGGTTTTCCGGGGTTTCCGTGCTGAGAACTTTTCTCCGGGGCAGAATAGGGGCTATGTGTAGGGGTTTTTGGTTTCGGTGTCATTTTCCCCGTGGCTGAGACAAATTCTCGGGCAGTAAAAAAAAGCAAAGTTTACTTTTGGCGGGGGTCCGGGTTTTCCTGTGCTAAAAAAACTATTCCTTTATATAGGGGTTTATGTGAACATTTTTGGGGGGTTGCATTCTCCTTTGCTGACCACTTTTCCCTCTGCAGAAAAAGCATTTTGTTACATTTGGGGGGTGTCGGGCTTCTTTCTGGAAACTATTCCTGTAGTAAAGAGCTAGGGGGTGCAGTTTGGGCGGTTCAGGTTTCTTTTGGCGACCTATTCTCGGGAATATAGAGCTTTTGGTACAGTTTGGGGGTGTCATTTTCCTTTGGGGCGGACACTATTCTCATGACCCCAGATTAAAAAGGGGGCCGAAAAAGGAGCCCAATTCAACCACCATTTTATTTTTCATTGGACGAAAAGCTAAAAAAAAAAAATCTGTCCGGACCGCATTATCCCCAGGGCCGGATTTTCAGTGGGTGGGGGTGAGAGCCCGGCGGGGCGCCCCGTCCTCTAATAACACCAGGTTAAAATCCCCTGATAAACGCAGCAACGAAAACTGTCATGCGAAGCAGGGGTGTGGAACCCGGAAGTGTAAAGAAACCCACCCTTTCCCTTACAGACACAGTCAAGACTTTGGGGTAAAACTTCCCCCCCTCCTATGAGTGGGGGAACCAATTAAACTTCACTTGGAAATACTGGTGGTTAACGCCCTGTTCCCCCCAAAGGTGCCCTTTTTTTTGGGGGTTTTTCTTTTTTTCCCTTCATTTTACCTCAACTTTCTGGAGGAAATGGCCCTCGTTCTTTTTCTCTGTCCGGCCCAACTCCATGCCCCTCGAAAAACCTACATCGGTCAACCCCTTCCTGAAACCCTTCCCTTGTAAAATTTTCAGAGGAATTTTTTTCCCACTATTTTGTACATGCAAGTTTTTTAGTATTTTTAAAGTCTAGAAAACACTTTTTTTAAAAAAGGATGGGAATTCCACCATGCCCTTTGTTTCTCTTTTTTAATTGTTTTAAAATTTGGGTTGTCTAAATTTCCCGGGGATTGAAGCTATTTTTAAAGATCTTCAAAAACAATTCTTTTTGGGAAAAAATTTTTCCATTAACGGGTGTCCTACCTTTTTCCTGTTTCTAAACAGCACCATCACCCTTGGGGAAACTCCTTGACAATTGTAAAGGGAAAAAAATGTCTGTTAGAAACAACATTTTTTTTTATAATACATTTTGAAAGAATAGATGCATGTCACATAAAAATTTCCCCCAAAAAATTCAAAAGCATGCCCCCTTTTGAGCCTTTTTGGCCCAATTGTGAAGAAAAAAAATGTCGTTAGAAACAAATTTTTTTTTTTTAAAATGGGGCCCGGGCAGAAATAGCGAATTTCAAAGCAAAATGCCCCCAAAAATTTCAAAACATGACCCAGACCATTTTTGGGGAAAATTTTGTGAAGAAAAAAAGGGGGGGGGGGGGTCCTATTAGAAACAACTTTTTTTTAGAATGGGGGGACCTGTAGTATTGCTGCATTTCAAAGCAGCATACCCAAAAAATTATAAAAAAACTTCTCAGCCCCCTGTTTTAAAAATTTTGAGGGAAAAAAGCTACTTTAAAAAACCCCCTTTCTGTTCCCAAAAGGGCCACATTATTGGGTTTTATCTCACAGCACCCCTGACCACAAAAAAAAAAAAAATGACTTTTCACCACAATTTAAAAAATTTTTAGGCCCAAAACCCACCCCCCAAAACCTTGACAATTTCCCCAAAAAAATTCCCAAAGAGAAGTGAGTAAATGGAAATGGTTTTGTCACAAACCTTTGGGGTCTTTTACAGTCCCCTCACAGCAAAACCAACAAAATTAAAATGTTGGGAAATTTAGAATAAAAATTTAAGGGAAAAAATGATCATTTTAAAAATAAGTTTTTCAAGAGGACCATTTCGTTTGGAGGGGGAAATTTGGGAAATAGACCAGCAACTAATCCGGGGACCTCGGCAAAATTTTTGGGGGCCCCAACATCATCAGAGTTTCCCGCCCTTTTTTATTCTCTTGATGAAATTTAAACGATCCACATTATCTGTGGAAAGCCGGATGGGGTTTTCTGTAATGACTCCCCCCCGGCTGTCTGAAGGTCCGCTCAATAGAAAGCTGGCGCCTTTGGGGAGGGCAACACCCCTTGGCGTGGGGGAGCCAGCTCGGGGGCCCTTTTTCCATTTTTTGGGTACCCAGAAGTTATTGGGGCCGGGGGCACATACAAAAACATTGGTGTTGGAAAACGCAGATAGTCTGGGCACCAAGATCTTTAAAGGGTGGTCTCCCGGGTTTGTAAAAGTGGGCCCGGGGATTTGCATGGGGGTTGGGAGGGGTAAATAAAGATTGCCAGAGGACACCCATTAGGCTTCTGCCCCCTCGTCTCTGCTTGCTTCCGCTTTCGGGAACTTGGGCCCCTACTGCTGTCACGTCGTGGGGGTTTTTTTTCCACCCTGGCTTTTTAAACCTGAAGCAGAAGCCAAAAAGGGTGTCTCCAGTTGATTTAAACACAAGGTCTCCCTTTCCTGCATTTTACTCTCTATTTGGGTGGGTGGGAAATAAAGTGGGGTGATTTAGTTTTGTACCGGGATCCAGGGGGGTGGGGGGGGGACCCCGTAAATGTTGTTTTATTTTGATGGCCTTAATGCGAGGATTTATGTTGGAGGGAAAATTTACAACCCAAACACCATAGTGAGAGGAGGAAAACCTTGATTTCCCAAGCCTCTGGGGCCGGGGGGAAAATAAGGAAAAATCATCTTCCTCATCTTCCTCCCCCCCCCAAATTCGCGCCAAAACCCCTTTCCCCAAGGGAGGGACGTTTTAAGGGAACCTCGGTGTCCCAGGAAACCTCTTCCTCCTCCCCCTTTCCCCCTACACAGCTTCAACCCCACCCCGGGCTTGCCTCCCAAGATGCACCCTGGAGCTGAGGCGCCCCTTGGGACTAGCCCTGGACCCCGAACCACTGCTTTAAAGAAGACTGATTTAAAATTGTGAAACGTCCCGGGGGTTGGGAATTTGAACCCGGGGAAAAGCTCCGGGGTCCGCATCTGTGGCCAAACTCCTCCTCCCCGCTGGGAGGACCGATTTTTCAGAGTGCCCCAAAGATCTTTTTCCCGAACGAAGATCACCACAAAGGGTCATGCTGACAAGGGCATCGTCCCACTGACTATTTTTGGGGGCGTCCCAAACAAAACTGGGAAGGAAAAGGTTTCAGAGGTCTTCCAACCCGGGCCCCCACCCGGGCTCAACACCCCGAGGGCCGCACCGCGCTTTTCAGGGCCATGTTTTCACTTGACTGCGAAAAGGCACTGCGCTTTCTCCAAAAAATTTGGGGTTTGGGGGCAAGTGGAGGTGGAATTCCAGCGTTTGCCAAAGTCAACAATATACGGGTTAACTGGGAGGGCCCAGCTTTACGCTGGCAACGGAAACCCCGGCGGGACAAAGCAGGGGGGGGGGGGGCGAATGCGGAAGTGCGAAAACCCGACCTCACCTTCTTCAAACAGGCATCCAGACCCCGGGGATCCCCTTTTTTGAAAATTTCTGGATGACAGGTTTTTTTGACATGTCCAAGGGAAGGGATGTGCTCCCCGCCTAAACCGATCTTAAGGGGGGTCCCGGGGAGATTTCCCCGTTACGCCCCCCCACCCTTTGGGGCCCGGCACAAGGTTCTTTTTCACCCCAGGGGCCCCCCCGGGGGGGGCCCCCGGGGGGGGGCCCCCCCGGGGGGGGCCTCGTTGCGGAAGCCGCCCCAGCTCCTGACCTGTGGGGGGGACGGTTCCAAGACAGATTTAAATTTCAAAAAAGCTTGGTTTTTTCTGGGGACGTGATGCCACCAGAGGACCTTGGGGGGGAAAAGGCCCGCACCATCCCTCCAGTTTTTAAGAGCGTGGGGCCCGAGCCTTGGGGAGCCACCGTCACCCCCCCAAAAACATTCCCCCCCCATCCACCCAGTGAGCTGTCACAAGATATAGTGGGGGCCCCCGGGGCCCTGCTTACTATCCATTTGTCGGGGGGTCAGAATTTGGACTTTTTCCCGGGCACAGATGGAGAAAACGGGCTTTGGGAAATTTTAGATGAAAACGTGTTTTTGGCCAGGGGAGGGACGGGTTTTTTTGGGGAAAAAAATGGGCCCGCTCGGGATCTTTTAAAAAGGGGGGAGGCGGGGCCATGAAGTTGGGGGAACCCATCTGTGTCCACCATAAGGAAAGGGAACATTTCCAAGGCCAAAAGCCTGGCAATGCCACTTCAGGGGTTTTGGGTTTTGGGTGGTTTTGGGGTTGAAGGTTTCTTTTTGCTCTCAAACCTTTTGGGAGACAGAAAACTGGCTCTAGACTGGCCCCTGTACGGCGTGGGCCCGTCGTCAAACTGGCGTGAGGAGAAGGGGTTGGATGGGTCTCCCGGTGGGGCTGGTGGTAGGGGCGGGCGCGGTGGAGGCTGAACCAAGGGTTTATCCCGATCATGAAAAATGAGAACATGGGCAGGGTGAGGAACACTTGGTGGTGGGGAGGAGGAGGAGGCGGAGACAAGGGGGTGACAGTGGTTGGAGGGCCCGGGGTCGGTCTGGCCTTTTTTTGGCCCAAATTTTGGGCCCCCATTTTAACTCATGGGATTCGCGGCCCTTAGCTAGAAAAATGTTTTTTGGGGGTTAACCACCTAAGGTTCTTCCTCTACTTTTTGCTTTTTCGGCAAAGGCGGCAAAATGAAAAACACTTGGGGGAATCAGAGGCTTGCTCAAAGAAGGCCCAGGCTTGAGGGGGTTCCCGGGGCCTTTTTGATGGCGATAAGTGAGGACCCGGGGGGTTTCGCTGACCGTGGCTGGGGGGAATCATATCACGGACTTTCTGCACCCGGGCCCCTCCCCTTTTTGTGGGGGGACCCCCTATTACACTACCCCATCCCACTTCCTCCTCATCCATTTAAAAACGCTCGCAAGCAAAAACCCCGGGGGAAAACACCAGGAGGGATCCGCAATGTCATCCCTCTCATCCTCATCAACTCAACACGGGAGGGCATTTTTCTTCCCTGACATTTTGCATCCAGAAGGGGAGGGGCTACAAGCAAGGGGGCACTGCAAGGGGGGGTTTTTCAGACCGCCCGGGTTTTTTTTTTTCCGATTGACAGCTTTCTTCTCCTCCTCTGGGTGGAAACAGTAACTGGGCGTCAGAGCAGGGCTAAATCATCCTCCTTTATCTTTTAAACATGCCCCTGACCCCAACCCAATTTTTTCCCTCAAAGAAGGGCTTCCCGAAAATTTATTTTCCACATGGTGGGTACACAAGATGTCATTTGGCTGCCTTCCGCTTCATGTTGGACGGATGACGATGATGCGTGAAGAATGACATTTGTGGCCGGAATGGGAGGACGAGGAGGTAAGACTGCTGGATGCAGGTTGCATTAACACTGAGGACAGATTGTTCGACGCCTTGTTCATACTGAGAATCACAGGCCCTGACCCAGCGATGACAGGCCTACGGTCCAGCACGATGATCCGCTGGCATGCGGTTGTTTGCCAGCACTTAGGAAGAGCACCTTCTCTGGTACCTCTAGCCTCCATGTGTCTACCCCCCTCTTTGCTCGCTTACCACCTGAATTTCGCTCCGATGTTAAGAAATATAAAATTTATAAGGTGTGGAATAGTTTTGGAAAGTCTATTATTAACATCGCAAAATCCAGCTATTCCTCAAATCCCTTCTAAATCAAACAAAATTGCTGATCAAATTTAACAAATCTGGACTGGGCAAAAGTGACAAAAAACACGAATCTGTTATGTTTTCGTATAATACAAGTTGTTTTTGGACCTTTCAATTCACCTGTTGTGACTATAAAATGTGCTGTATAAGATATAAGTGCACGACTATCTGAAGAACAAAGCTGCAGTGCGCCAAAGTCAAAAAACACGTATCTGTATATAGATTCAGATAGATACAAGGAATTTTTGGCACCTTTCAATTCACCTGTGGTGACTATAAAATGAGCTGTATAAGATAATAAGTGCACGCTATCTGAATGAACAAAGCTGCAATTCGCCAAAGTCAAAAAACACGTATCTGTTATAGATTCGGATGATACAAGGGTATTTTGGCACCTTTCAATTCACCTGTTGTGATATAAAATTGCTGTATAAGAATATAAGTGACCCTATCTGAATGAAACAGAGCAGCAGTGCGCCAAAGTCCAAAAAACACGTATCTGTTATAGATTTCGGATGATACAAGTATTTTTTGGCACCTTTCAATCACCTTGGTGACTATAAAAATTGCGTATAAGATTATAAGTCACGCTATCTGAATGAAACAAAGCTGCAGTGCGCCAAAGTCAAAAAACACGTATCAGTTATAGATTCGGATGATACAAGTATTTTTGGCACTTTCAATTCACCTGTGGTGACTATAAAATTGCTTGTTTAAGATACTTAAGTGCACGCTATCTGAAATGAACAAAGCTGCAGTGGCGCCAAAGTAAAAAAAACACGTATATGTTATAGCTTCGGATGATACAAGGGTATTTTTTGCAATCTTTACAATTCACCTGTGGTGACTATAAAATTGCTGTATAAATATAAGTGCACGCTTTCTGGATGAATCAGAGCTGCAATGCGCCAAGTACAAAAAATACGTATCTGTTTATAGATTCGGATGATTACAAGGTATTTTGCACCTTCAAATTCACCTGTGTGGGACTATAAAATTGCTTGTTAAGATATAAGTGCACGCTAGCTGAATGAACAAGCTGCAGTGCGCCAAGTCAAAAAACACGTATCTTATAGATCGGATGATACAAGGTATTTTTGTCACCTTTCGAATCACCTGTGGTGGACTATAAAATTGCCTGTATAATATATAAGTGCACGCTATCTGAATGAACAAAGCTGCATTCCCAAAGTCAAAAAACACGTATCTTGTATAAATTCGGATGATACAAGGTATTTTTGGCACCTTTCAAATCACCTGTGGTGACTATATAATTGCTGTATAAGATATAAGTGCACGATATCTGAATGAACAAAGCTGCAATGCGCCAAAGTAAAAAAACACGTATCTGTTATAGATTCGATGATACAAGGTATTTTTGGCACTTTCAATTCACCTGTGGTGACTATAAAAGTTGCTGTATAAAGATATAAGTGCAAGCTATCTCAATGAACAAATCTGGACTGGGCAAAAGTGCAAAAACACGTATCTGTTATAGATTCTGATGATACAAGGTATTTTTTTGCACTATCAACCTGTGCTGACTACAAGATTGCTGGATTCTAAATTTAAGTGCAAGTGGAATATATCAACAGAGGTGGAGATGGGTAAATTGAAAAGAACACCTATCTTAAATGTAAACTGATAATAAAATCTGGAGTTTTGTACCTAACTAATATACTGCAGTTAACCATAAATGATTTGTATCCAATATAAGTTTCACACTGCCCAAATATCCAGAAATCTTTTCAATAGCAAAACTGTTTAATAATGAAAATTGCAGTGCAATGTCCCTAACACTACTCTTGGTGAACTTAACCAGTGTCCTTTATAGAGCTTGTCTGTGTTCGCCCACGCCCCCCCCCAGCTCCCCTCCTCCTTGCCTTAAAGCGATAGATGCTGCTTTAAAATAATCTAACACCTTAAAACTTTCCAATGTCCTAATCTAACTAACAGCTAATAGTAAGGTTTCTCTGTTTAAAAATAGTATGATTTCCGCTGAGTAGTTTGGAGACATGCAGAGCGCACGTCCAACAAGTATGAAACGCTGAGAGAGACTGGTCAGAACAGGAAGGGCTGTTCTATGTTAAAACGAGTTTTCATGTGATTTTTCCAGCCAATCGCAACCATACACATCCCAGTCATGACGTTGCACACACATCTCATCCTGCTCTATTCTGTAAGCTGATTGGCTGGCCGCCAAAATGTCAGGAAGCGCCGAAAATGGCGCGATATTAATAGATTATGCGCAGTTTTTTAACTAAATTATGGCGTGATGGAAAAAATCCCGATTACCATAAAAACGTGCCGATTTCAACTTTGTCGATAAAAATCGCTCAACACTACCTGTAGATCAACATTGACTGTCAGCCTGGTACAGATTGGTGAATCTCTGACCATTTAAGCTTCTGAGAGACTCTGTCTCTCTAACATACTCTTTTTCTACACAGTCATGTAACTAAATTGAAAATTGACCCTCCAGTTGTTTTCCATTGGTCCCAATTACTTTTCCAGCCTTTTGTCAACCCTGTCCCATCTTTTTTAAGATGAGGTTTTTAAGTGAGTTTATTTTTTTCAAAAAGAAAGTAAAAATGTCTAACTTTCAATTTCTGATTTCTGCTCTAGTGTGAAAAAATTAAGGGTAATAGATTTTCAAATCATTGCATTATTTCTTTTTCCACATTTTACATACTCTCCCAACCCTTCTGAAACTAGGGTTGTATTTGTGTGGCTGGCCAGGTACCTCAGCCTGACAATGCCTACTCTGGTTAAAGGGATAATTCCTATCTCCTAACTTCTAGGTTAGTAAAATGGGAACCAGTCGGCCACAGAAAATAGAGATGTGGTCATGCTGTGTGTTGTTCTATGGGAGTTCTGAATACAGCTGAGAACACTTATAACTCCTATGGAAGAAAACAGAGGGAGAGAGTTGCACATGCACCCCTCTTGTTTCCATTTCCTAACCTGGAGGTTAGTAGGTGTTTATAGTTTATAATATGGACTAAATAGAGGCTTTCTATGCACTGACTTTATGCTGTTTTACAATGCAACTAATTTGAATAAGCATAACTTCAGTGTAAAACATGGGGGATAGACAAAGCAAGAGGCTCAGCCTTGTAATTCAACTAAAGTAGTTCATACGCTGTTATACGGTGTAATACGATGGTGGCCTGTGATTGTACCAGCAGTCGTACATAACGATAACAATAAAGACTGAAGTTCCTTCTGAATTTGGTTGTTGGAATTTGTTGCTACATTGTTACTTGAGTTATACTCTGGACATCCCAACAAATGCTGAGCTCCTATCCCTTCACGGTAGGTTATGTATTTTAACTAAAGGTGGAATCCAAATTAATTTTTATCCTTCTTGTACTAAAAATAAGCTCTCCTAGTCCTAATTTCTTCTGTCCTTGTGTTGTTACACAGGAACTGATTTGCATGAGCATAGCTGACGTGTAAAGCATTAGGTTTGTGCTAAGCAGCATCATAAGCCTTTGATTAACTAGAAACACGTCACTTTTAATATCGACTTTATTTCTGCTATGATAATCAACATTAAACAACAAATAACTTGGGCTATACCCATTAAGAAAGCAACATTGTACAATGTTTACTGGAAATTATCGATTATGGCTTCTTCTGCTATGGGTAGAAGATCACAGGTATTGTTTAAATTCCAGGAAATCCTAGGCAGTAATCCGTGTTCCCTAATGAATGCTTTGTATGGTGGTCACGCCGGGCAAGAATGTTTGATTCTCATTGACAAGGTCTATTTCATACTGAATCTGTGCTGTGGTTTCTTGATCTAAAAGTTTTTTGTTTTTTTATTTAACAGATAGGGAAAAGCTTTCAGCTATGACATCAGTCGAGTTTTACAGAACACAGACAACAATGTTGCATGAAAATAATGAATGTCAGTGGGGCATAACTCAGTACAATGAGGCAGTCAGCTGTTTTTGCGGCCATTAAGTGAACCCCTGTGATGCTTTCTATCGAGGGGATTTGCTCTGGGGCCATGAAGGGGCACACATAATGATACCAGGTGCAATCACACTATTTTTTCCAGCCTCATTGTACTTCCAAGGTCAAGACTTTATACAAGAGAAAACAGTGCCCCTAAGATGGAAAGAAGACCTCAAACTGGGAAGATGTTTAATGCGATTGAAAAAGCCAGTTAACCCCTTGTAGGTCACAGCTGGTTACACTAGAAGCACATTACATATTTATAACTACAAATTGCTGGGGTTGCGTTGCTGACTCACAGGGATCCAAAATCCGTCCTTTTAGCCATGGCATTCCGTAGCAGCTATTAAAAATAAATGACATTACATATAATGCATGGAGGTGCCTGGTCCACTAGAGCAGAAGCTGCTTTTACTGACGAGCTCTCTATTTCTGACACTAATTTGAAGGGTCCAGAGAAAGGAATCCTCCCTCTAAGACAGCCATATGCCCTAGGCTGAATAGCGGGTAGGGACTTTTTGTCCTGAGACAACCCCTTTAAGACAAAGCTTTTCGACTTGAAATAAATTAATTAAGTTGTCTTTTTATACTAATTTTTTTGAAAACCCTATGTTCCTGGGAAACTAAGTGACAAACAAGTTCCAACCAGGAGTGTTCTCCACCTGTCCAGACTGCTGAATGGCAAATGTGTGTAGTTGTAATAGCAGTGACCTTGCTTCTCACAAAAATTACAACTGGGGTTGTTTTAGGGGTTTTTTATTAAACTTTCTCTTGTAATCAGAATAGCTAATAATAACTTAGTCCTTCAAAGGTTCAATCTGTGTTTTCCTGGAACCGTCGCTTGTCTCTCTTTAATTTGTCGCGATCTTCGGCAATGCACCTGTTGGGAGGGAGTCTCCCTCTCTGTCCATACATTGTCTCTCCATGTTTTTCAGTACTGCATGTGCTTCTAACACTGGGATTCAGTCACCTCCGGCAATAGTGGTAGGAGAGAAATTCACCCGGAATTAAAATTCTGGTAGAATAGGAGATCCCGAGGAAGCAGGGGAGACACTCTGCGAAACGCGTAGCTTGCCTGTTTTGTCATGTCTTAATAAACCAACTAAATTTAATGAGTTGGTTTCTATTTTGAATTATTCTGAAGCGCTACGGGATCTCCTATTCTACTTGGTAATTTTAATTACGGGTGAATTTCTCTCTACCACTATTGTCGGAGTCTGAGCCGGACTACATGATTGGAGGACCCTCAAGCGGCTCGATTAGAGTGCAGTGCAGTGTATCAGCTGTGGATTTTCAGTGTTCAGGCGTTTAATATGAGCTGTACCATTCAAGTACAGCTCTAAAAGGTGAGCACTATCCTATTGTAGCTCACCCTCCAACCTGTTATACAGTAACGCATATTGCGCTGTATGCTTTCTTTTTCCTGAGGTATCTCGTCTTTTACGGAACCCGGGATTTTCTGAAAATGGATTGTTGTATATCCAAACATGTTGAGCCATATGATCTGGCCACATTTCCTTTTTTATTATTAATATTTATTTTCAAAACGACCTTATTTCCTGTGCGCTATACGTTCGAGGGGGGTTACATACATAACATAAAACCAAACAAAGTACAGTGGCAACAATAGCAAAGGCTTACAGTTTACAAGGCAGAAGGAAAGAGCCATAGGGTGAGGGGCAGACATGTGTGTGTGGTGGACTAAAAGCAGTAGGGTTATTGTAGGTTATAGACTATACTGCAGAGTTGAGTTTTCAGGTTGCTTTTGAAGCTAATGAGAGTGGAACAAAGTCTGATGTGTTGGGGTAATGAGTTCCAGAGTATAGGGGAAGCATGGGAGAAGTCTTGAAGACTGTTGTTGAAAGTGAACAGTGAGGAAGAATAATTTCTGTGGGATGATTACATGGGGCTTATTGAATTAAGTCACAGAGTATAAAAAAAGGGGGACAATTATGAGAGCCTTGTAGTCATGGTTGTAACTTGAACTGATTTGCTGGCAATGGGAAGACTTTAAGGGATTACATTTTTTGTCATCAAGTTTATTGATCTGTAACAAGGTTCTGTTCAGTTATGCACCATTGCTGTGTGAAATGTTTATATTCTACAAGGTACAAAAGATATGCACACATATCCATTACACAGCAATTTTTTGTGGTGAAAATCTTTTGTCCTGTTTTTAATTAAAATGTCTTTTAATCTTTCTCTAAAACCACCCTATGTTTGAATGTATGTGTTTCAGGGCATCATACTCAATAATATTCCACAAGCTATGATGGCAGTTTGGTTTTAGGCAAGGACAGCCGCAGCAAATTTGGTAAAATTATCTACCATCAACAACAGATATTTATAACCCCAGAAGGATTTAGTTACTTGCAGGTAGTCCATCATCAGAATCTGTAGTGGATAAGAGGACTGTATGTGTCCCACTGGAGCTCTCTGGTCACTGGCTATATTCAGATGACAGTTTTGGCACTAATTACAAACTTTTGTAACTGTCTGCAACATTTTTGGGTGGTACTATTCATGACGCAACCAAGCAACATTTTGGCCAACACAAAGTGCCTCTTATTTCCATGTACCTCTTTTACAATGTCGTCTACATTCCAGGAGGGAATTACTTCTTGCCACATTTGTTCTACCTCACATGGAAGGTGAGTTCTTTGGAGCAGGATTCCTTTTCAAGTTTTAGATGGCGATGCCTTTGCCAGAGCCTGTGACCAAGATGGTTTTATCCTCCTCTAGTTTCTTATCACTGTGTCCTTATGGCAAGCTCACAGGGTACCTAGAGAGAGCATCAACATTGCTGATGTGCTTACCCAGACGATACTTTTTCCTGCATTGAAATTTACTGAGCCAAGCTATCCACTGCTGTTTCAGTGTTCCCAATTAACCCATCTCTGAATTGGTTGTTGTTCTTCACCAATATGAATTCAGCCCCTGTTAAAACAAATTTCTCCATTATAGCCCACACCACAATCAGCAGCTTCAACTTTAATGAACTATAACTACAATTACCCATTTTTCCATTTTTAATTTGGGTCTGGAAGGTTTCCAGCATCCTGAACTGTGCAAGCATTTAGGTATTGGTAGTCTTCACAGAACCATAGTGTCCCATATACAATTTGGGAAGCCCAAGGACTGGGATGGATAAGCTAGTTCTTCTGCATCTCCCTCAACACAGCTTTAACATGACTGGTAGAGAGCAAGAGGAATAGGATGGAAGCGCTGATTGATTGGTGCAGATCCTGTAGGAATGGTGTGTCTAAGTATGGCAGCGAGCCCAAAATCAACTAAAAGAAGGGTGCAGCATGGCTCCTCAATATTTAACACAACAGGATGTTCTCAGTAAAGAGAGTCTGCAACATTTGATCTGCTGCTGGGTTCTCCTCATTCATGGATCCCAGTCATAACTGAACCATTGTCACATAAGGATGAGACTCCATTACTTCCCATGTCGGCTTGTCAAGGAATTGCAATTACTTCACTGTGTGTATATCAGCTACCCACTCTAATGCATTTAGGGTCACAGACGTTCCATTCATTTGCAACACCAGTTCCACCAGTGCAGTGTCCCTTTAAAGCTTGTGCTCTGTGCTGAATGGTAGCGAAAGAAGCACTTTTTGTTGAGCTAACACCTGGACAGCATGGGATATGGGCACACAAACGCTTCCTATGAGCCCAGTTACTACTGGATTCTTCAGCATTTAATAGCCTGTTTCAGAGCAGAGCATGGGATTTGTTTCCAGCATTGGGATCTCAACTCACAGTCTGTAAAGCTCCCTCAAGATGTTCCAGCTTACGATCAAGAGGAACCTGGGCTCCATACCCCCTTGTACCATGATGACCCATTTCTTTTTAATTGTGTGACCTAGAGACAAAATTCTATATCTGCCTGCATCAGCCCAAATGTATCAGTTGGGAGGTTATTGTTTGCCCTCAACTGCCCCATATTGTACTCTCTGGTCCAAGGGATTTTAGAAGTAGGCTCTAGATTACCTGCCATGTACTTGTGACCAGTATGACTGTCCTCCATTTCTTTAGGGACCTTTACCCTTTTCGATGGGGCTTTCACCCACTATTTTCAGATTTCAAGATACTAGGCAAGAGCCCTTCACCACAAGTCACTCTATTTTAAATCTCTGGAGTCTCTTCAAAGGCCCTAATGCTTGAAATCTATAGCAGGATGTCCCTCTCTTCCACACATTTCAGCATCTGAGGTTGACCTTGCAGGTGGAGCTCTATAATCGCTTCAGTCTGGCCAGGGGCCTCCCTGGTCTGTTTCCCCAATCCTCCACTGTCCATTTGGCCTCAGCAAACATTCTTGCTTAAGAATGTCCTCTTGGGAATGCAGGCATGGTGCCAAAGCACTATCACTGTTGCCACAGGGAATTTAAAATGCAGAGGC